>WSFP011374432.1:0-30657 GCA_009831015.1 Picea engelmannii
ATTTTTGGAGGACCTTATGGAAGAAGCTGGGGACTAACTTGTTGTTTAGTTCATCATATCATCCTCAGATGGATGGACAGACATAAGTGGTGAATAGAAGTCTGGGAGACTTGCTGAGAAGCTTGGTGATAGAACACCACAGCCAATGGGCCAACATATTACCACAGGAAGAATTTGCTTATAATGACTCAGTTAATAGGAGCACAGGGAAAAGTCCATTTCAGGTTGTCTATGGCATGCAGCCGAGAGGAATTTCTAAGTTGAGGGATTCTAAATAGACCGTGACTAGGAGCGCTAGTGCTAAAGAGTTCGCAGAGGCGATGAGAGAACTTTACTACCAGGTGAAGGAGTGATTGTAAAATTCAAGCCAGGAGTACAAGCGTAGAGCCGATCAGCACTAGAGACAACTTCAGTTCGAATTTGGTGACTTGATTCTGGCACATTTGAAAAAGGAAAGATTCTCGAGAGGAACATATAATAAATTGAAAATGAAGAAAATCGGGCCATGTAAGGTCTTGAAGAAATATGGGGCGAACACGTACGAGATTGAATTACCCGATGGGATTGGAATATCTCCGATATTCAATATATCGAATTTGTACCTATATAGACCTAAGGAGATAGGAGCTAGGATTGAGCAACCAGTGATCCAGTGGATGAAACAGATGACAGTTGCAGAGAAGCGGAAGATGGAGTGCATACCGGATAAGAGAGTGAGCAAGAGGACCAGGCGAAAGCAATACTTTGAGTATCTGGTCAAATGGAAGAACCATCCAGTTGAAGATGCCAGCTGGGAGACTGAAGCAGAGATACAGAAGCATGGACAGATCATGCAGGAGCTCATGGATAGGACCCCATGAAATTTTTCAAGCGAGGGAGTATGATGCAGGAGCATCGCCAACATTAAGCGAGCCAACGCAGAAGCCAAAGGACAGCTGGACAAGTGCTAACGCTTATTTTGAAAATCACCTTGGGAGTTGTTGCGTGATCTTACATGAGTCATTAAGAGAAGGTGCACTTGTAAATTTAAACAAACCTTGAGCGGATTGCTCTCGTCCTTAGTAGATGGAGGCATTTAAAGTAAGTTAATGTAGGTAGATGGAATTTAATTCTAGATTAGACAGTTTTAGAGCGCAAGAGGGAAACGGGATATAGACACCCTCATTGTGCATTGTAACATTATTGATATTGAAGCATAGGAGCAAGAGCATGTAGAGAGTTGTGTAAGAACACCCATGTACAGATATTTGGATTAATAGAAGAGATTGATTCAAATTCATGGTTTTTGTGTTTGTTCTCTGTGTATTGATGTTGAATGATATGCTCATTTGATGTTTGCTTCCTGTTATACATTTTCTTTATGTGTTGTGTATATGATTTCATGTTTGAGGTAGAAGTCTAAGAGGAAGAAGAAATGAGTTTCAATTGTTTCTCTATTTGAGTAAGAATTCCTGCGAGGAGTGCAGTTGAAGTGTCCGCAAGGAGTGCGTTGATGAGAACTCAGGGTTGTGTCTCTGAAGCTCAGATAGTTTTACTTTTGTCCTCATTTCCTCAAAAGTGTAGTTGAGCACAGGAGCCGTGCAAGGAGTGCACAGGCCAAGTGAACTTCAGGGTTTCGAACCTGAGTGAACTATTGAGAGACTGTTGCTACAGGTGGGCGTAGAGTCGAAGGTTTTTAGCACCGGGAAGTATCTGAAAGTTTTTGCAAGGAGTGAACGCAAGAGTCTTTCTTGAGACTTAGAGATATAAGTAAGCTCAGGAGGTATAGGACCTTTGAGAAATCACCTCAGAGAAGCATAGGGAAGTTGTGCCTTGAAAGTTGTAAGAAGCGTCGTAAGTTCGTGCCGCAGGTGGACAAGTTGGTGGAAGAGCACTTGGTCATTCACAGAAATTGCAAGGAAGGATGGATGGTTGGAATTCTCCAAGGAGAATTCGCAAACTCCTGTGAGCCATTAGATCTCACGGAGAAGCAGGGGAGATACGCGAGTATTCCCAATGAGTTCAAATCTCAGGAGGGGAAGGAACGTATATACGAGCCACAAGGGCCATCGGATATACATGTGGAATCGTGTATCGGGGTTTTGTGGGTTGAAAGTCTTGTGAATACAGTAGCAGGAATCATGATATCATGAAATGCGATATCCCGACAGTCAAAATATAGTGTGGGGCCACAATGGAGTCAGTAGGTAGACAGGTGGCACGCCTTATCAGGGTTTCGTAGTGAGAAATCCCAAAATATATGCATTAGGATTCGTGATATCACGAACTCTGAAATTCCGATGAGTTGAAGCATTGAAAATTCAGAATTCATGCATGCATTGGAGTTTAGGTATATCAGGAATCGAGAGTCGGGGATACGAGTGGTTCGACACTGCGAGTGCCGAAATCGCGATAGAGAAAACCCTGATAGGAGAAATTCAACATTGACTGGTTGTCGGGTTTCATGGATTCGAGAGGCTTACGCCCGATCATTGGATTCGTGAAGTCATGAGTTCCGATCCCCCAATTTGTAAAGAGGGGATCTCATGAAGACTGTTGTGGGTGCAGATTTCCTAATAGGGAAATAAAAGGACCATTTAGAGTTCTTCGGGCCGTGGAAGAAGAAAAGATCCAGTGTGTTGACGTGGACCTTCCGACCTGTGGGTTGAGAGGGAGGGCGTCGACACCAAAAATCATCAAACACCAAAGTTCCAAAGTGAATAATGGTCATCCATATCAACCAATGAGTAAGTCATAACCTCTAGATTAAGCAGTAAAAGAATGAGTAAGGATTGGGTCCAGACCATTTATTTGGTTCTGGGAATCATGCCAGCCATCGGCTCAACCCTTGTGAGAGGTAACCATTTCAAGAAACTGAAAACTTGGGAATATTAGATGATTGTCATAGAAAATTTGTCTAACTCCGAAATCCGGAGAAATGCGTTCCAACTCCTGGTCATGGGTTATGTAAAAATAAGCCATAAGGCATTGGGAACATTACTTAGACAATATGGATATGGTTTTTCATAGATGGTGACATGTAAATGGTTTGAAGGAATCACCTCTACATAATTTTATTTCTACAATATTTGCAGAGACATGAAATTAAGTTAAATTAAATCGATCCATACATGTGATCAATTAATGAAAATCATCTTCATTAAATTGAAAACGTTTCTCGATAATATTTGAATAAATAAAAACAAATAAGATTATTGTTAATGAAGAGGTGTGATGGTCAAAACTAAGGGACACAATGATGTAAATGTGTTGAACCTACACAGAATAGATCTAGCTAAATAATGATACACACATTTGCAGAGAGAATTGGAAAAAGAAGAAGAAGGAGAGAAAAGAATGGAAGAATTCTCATTAAACGTTGTGAATAATGAATAATTTACACATGATATACTCAGTGTAACTCAATGAGTTCGAATTGAGGTGAGACAAGTCACCATAGTGGTGGTCTAGAGTGATCTGAACACACACCAACAGTTATGAGAGTGAACGGCCACCTATTCTAGTCTCTCAGGAAGTTATAGGAGTGAACTGCCACCTAGTTGAGTTAACTAGTCAACTAGCCTTCAGTTAACTGACTGAACAAAGAGTAGCGAGGAGTTAACTAAGGGAATCAAGGCTAATGAACCACTCTAGTGATGATACCAAGGTAAGTTCTAATTAGCATGGTGATGATCCCAATGTTGCATGGTGATGATCCCAATGCAACATCTAAACTCAAATCAACTAGTCAAATTGAAGTGTGAACTGAAAGAGAATATTCTCCAAGTGGAGTATTCTCTCATAAAATATAGGAGACTGGATAATGATTAATTATGACTAATAAACAAATAAAAAACTTAGGAAAAATAAATTCTAGGTGTTTGTGAAGTAACTCCAACACCCCCCCGGAACATCACTATGGTGAAAATAAAGATTGGGTCTAGGAAACGAGGCCATGTTAGGTACCCGAGTACAAAAGATACACTGAAAATAATGTGAGGAAATATAAAAAAAATCATGGGAAACCCCCCCCTCAAGGTACAATGTATGTAAAAAGAAGAACTACAGTTGCTAGGAAACTGTGTCCTTCACTCCAAGACGACCTCACAGAGAATGGAATTTTTGCTCAGTGAAGGTCTTAGTAAAAATGTATGTCATCTATTCTGCTGAAGGACAGAACTATAAGTCGATGATCCCCTCGTGTACTAAGTCTCGTATGTAGTGCATGTGTATCTCGATGTGCTTTGTCCGCTACCTCTGAATTGGATCTCTGTAGAACTTCAGAGTGCTCTGGTTGTCACACCAGATGACGATCGGCCAATGAAACTAAATGCCCAACTCAGTGAGAAAATGTTGTAGCCACATATCCTGAATGGTTACCCCTATGTACTCTACCTCGGCTGAAGATAGAGCAATGACATCTTGCTTCTTTCTCGACCAATAGATAGACCTAGAACCAAGATTGAGTGAGTAACCAAATGTGGACTTGTGATCAATGTTATCACCAGCCTAGTCAGAATTAGTAAAAATAATGATATCTAATGTAGAGTCTACTGCATAATGAATCCCAAAGGTGATGGTGCCCTGTGCGTATCGAAGGATACGCTTTGCATCTTTCCAATGTAGCTCATGCGGCTCCTGCATGAACCTGGAAACTGCACCAACTGCATATGAGAGGTATGGTCTAGAGTGTGTGAGATACAACAAGCTTCCCACTAGCTGTCTATACAGTGTGCTATCAACCAGTGGAGTCTCCCTGCCATCCTCAAGTTTGACTCCTGATAGGAAGGGAGTCGAAGAAGACTTATAGTATTTCATGTGAAATCTCTCAAGGAGATCTTGTGCATACTTGGCTTGAGACAATTTAATGCTTGATGCATCCTGACTGATCTCAAGTCCAAGGAAGAAGTGTAGCGGACCCATGCTCGTCATCAAAAACCTATCATGAAGAATCCTCTTGACTACAGCAATCACTGAAGTTGAGCAACCAGTGATCAACAAATCATCGACATACAGAACTAAAAGTAGAAGTGAATCAACCATCCTAAGCATGTATACATTTAGGTCTGATTTACAACATACAAAGTTTTGTGACAATAGGTAGGAGTCCATATTGGCATACCATGCCCTCAGAGCCTGTTTGAGGCCATAAAGTGACTTATTTAGTCGACAGACCAAAGATGAGTCCCACATAAATCCTTGGGGCTGCTCCATGTAGATCTCCTCAGAGATTTCACCATGAAGAAATGCATTCTTCATGTCCATCTGATGGACTTCCCATCCCTTGGCTACTGAAATGGAAAGTTCCAATCGTATGGAATCCATCTTCACTACTGGAGTGAAGGTCTCATCATAGTCAATACCATGAACCTACTGTAATCCTTTGGAAACAAGCCTGGATTTGTATCTGTTGATTTATCCATCCACTACACTCTTGGTCCTGTAGACCCATCTACATCTTTCAATTTTTCTCTAAGAAGGAATGGGAACTAGATCCCAAGTCTAGTTCTCGAGGAGGGAGTTGTACTCCTTCTGCATGGCAGATTCCCAAAAGGGATTTCCAACAACCTTGCCATAAGATTGTGGATCTGAAGACTAAACCAAGAAAATATGCTTGGAAGGAAATGGTTCAGTGGTAGTGAGTGCAATAGGAGGCTCCTTGAAATCAGATCGAGACCTCCTAGTATCGTCTGGATCACCTATGAGATCCCCTGCATCCTGAAGAGTAGTTTGTTCCCACTTGGGCCTCTACTCTGGCTCTACGACCACATCTGGATGCTCTGACTCTACATGTGACTGTACTGACTCTGAATCTGAATCTAAATCTGAATCCTATGATTCCTTTGAATCAAAACCCTCATCTAAAGAAGATTCAGCATGTGCATGATCATCATCTCGAGTAGGTGGAAGAGTGAAGGTGTTTGCATACAGCTGCTGAGGTACATGCGAGACACTTTTGTCGAATTAGACACTATGCTCAATGATGAGATGGTCTGAGGAAAGATCAATAAGTTGATATCCCTTCACACAGTCGGGGTATCCAACAAAAATGAACTCATTGCTCTATGGATCAAGTTCCTTCCTCTTTTTAGAGGGAATATGGGCCGATGCATGTGAACCAAAAATGCGAAAGTGGGTCACTTCCAGTTTGAGGCCGCTCCAAGCCTCATAGGGGGTCTTACCCTTGACATATCTATGGGGAGATTTGTTTTGGATGTATGTTGCACAACTAAGTGCTTCGACCCATAGTCTATGTGGTAGTGACTTTGCATGCAACATGCAAGATGCCATATCCTTTAGAGATCTGTTTTTCCGCTCAACAACTCTGTTTTGCCGTGGAGTGTAGGGAACTATATGCTACAACTAAATCCCTGCCTCATGGAAAAGATTATGAATCTCATGATTCACATACTCTCCCCCATTATCGGTTCGGAGGACTTTTATCTTCTTTCCGGACAGTGTCTCAACCAAATCTTTGAAATCTTTGAGGTGTTGAAAGACCTCAAATTTTTGCCTGAGAAAGTAGACCCAGGGAAAACATGAGAAATCATCAAAAAAAATGAGAACAAACCTTGCTTTTTTTATCAATGGATGAAGAAAAGGACCCATGAGGTCACTGTGGATCAGATCTAAAGGTGTGGAAGCTCGTTGAGACTTTCCCTTATCGAATTTCTCTTGAGGGTGTTTTCTGAGAACATATCCCTCACATACTCCCTTGGAGAAATGGATGTCTAGTAGACCATCAACTAATTTTTTCTTGCTAAGATATTGCATGTATTTGAAATTCAAATCTCCAAAACTTTCGTGCCATATCCTACTACTTTCATCAGCATGAGTAAGCAGTAAAGAAGAATCGGGTTCAACGAATTTAGAAAATGTATACAATCTAGATTGATGATTTACCTCACCGGTATAAACCCTAGAGTTAGTTTGCATGTCATATATGTCCATGAAATTTGGTGTGAAGATGAATTTCTTTCTGGTGTCGGAATTTGTCATCTGATACACAAAGAGAAGGTTGATAGAAAGCTTGGGAACACGCAGCACATTCTCGAAGCTTATGTTGGTGAGTTCAATCCTTCCTTTGTCAGTGACTTTGAAAAAAGAGTTGTCCCCCATCATAATAGGAGGAACTTTGCATACATCCAATGAAGAATATATTGTTTATGAGGCAACCATGTTATGTGATGCCTCTGAGTCTATGATCCAAGCATTGGGAGAGGAGTTAATGGCAATCAAGGCATGGCTAGAATTGCCTTTCTTGGAATTCAAATCTTCTGGCTTCTTCTTCTTTGCACCCTCAGGGATGTGATATCCAAGGTTGTTTTTCTGAAGTATTTGAGACATCATATCTATTTTTTTTTTCATGCACGCAGATTCTGAATGGAATCCTTTGTGAAAGTATGTGCATTTCTCTCCTTTTTTTCCATTTTCTCCTTTGGATCTGGAGGCATCGGTGAAGGGTTTTGTGTACCCTTCCTTCTTCATATGTGCATGATATTTCCACTTATATTTATCTTTATATTTCTGATATTTGTGGCTGCCATCCTACACAGTGAGTTCATGCACCCTTGGGCCTTTGATTGTGCCCATGTTGATGAGCTTGGTTTTCTTTTGTGTCAGGGATTCGATAAAGTCCTCAAGAGAAGGCATCTTCCAGGTGGCTCCAGAGGCGAATATGATAGTATGGAATGTAGATACAAATATAGAGAATTAGAGACCAATATTGGAGATAATGATGAGAACCATTTGTTTCTCCTCCTTCGATTTATCAACCCCACAAGCTTTGAGTTGTGACAGTAAATCCTTGAATTTTGCAAAGAAATCTTGGATATTCTCGAATCTTTTTGGATCCAATGTGAGCAGCTCCACCTCCAGCATATGTCCCCTCATCTCATCCTATTTTCCAAATATACCTTCCAATATGGTCTAGGATTCATTGGGAGTATTACAGGAAGATATATGAAAAAGGAGATCGAGAGAAATAAGACTGCAAATTGTTCCGAGTGCCTCATCCATGCGATTTAAGTACTTGGATTTTTCTATGGATGATGTCAGTTCTATATATATATATATTCATGGTTAAACTATACAAACCTCTATATCAGAGATGTATGGCTATTTTATCCTTCCATGGAAAATATTTGTAAGGTGTAAGAATGAATTCTTTTTAGAATTCCATCTTTTCGTTGTCTTCAATCTTTTGTACCTGCAAAAAATTTTGGTGTAGATTTTGCTTAGCAGTCCATCGTCTCTGATACCATGTAAATGTGTTGAAACTACATAGAATAGATCTATATAAACAATGATACACATGTTTACAGAGAGAATTGGAAAAATAAGAAGAAGGAGAGAAAAGAATGGAAGAATTTTCATTAAACATTGTGAATAATGAATAATTCACACATGATATACTTTGTATAACTCAATGACTTCGACTTGAGGTGAACCAAGTCACCATAGTGTTGGTCTAGAGTGATCTAGACACACACTAGCAGTTATAGGAGTGAACTTCCACCTATTCTAGTCTCTTAGGTAGTTACGGGAGTGAACTGCCACCTAGTTGAGTTAACTAGTTAACTAATCTTCAGTTAACTGACTGAACAGAGAGTAGTGAGGATTTAACTGAGGGAATCAAGGCTAATGTGCCACTCTGGTGTTGATACCAAGGCAAGGTCGAATTATCATGGTGATGATCCCAATGTAACATCTAAACTCAACTCAACTAGTCAAACTGAAGTGTGAACTGAAAGAGAATATTCTCCAGGTGGAATATTCTCTCCTAAAATATAGGAGACTGGATAATGACTAATTATTACTAATAAACAAATAAAAACCTTAGGAAAAATAAATCCTAGGTGTGTGTGAAGTAACTCCAACAAATGATTCATAGCTCACACCAGTTGAAAGAGTATATAAATGAGGAAGAATGGTGAGAATAAATTTTCTCTGAATTCCAAATCAGAAGATCAAAACAATAAAAGATTCCAAGAAGAATAATTGATGGTTCTTATGAAGTGAGGGTGGAAGGGAGGATCACGGAAAGATTCATATCCTTTAAGTGCAAGTTAAGGGAGTTGGTACTTCCTAGGGTTCGTTCCCTAAAGAAATAAGGGAGTTGGTGCTTCCTAGGGTTGGGGCCCTAAAGAAAGAAGGGATTTTGTGATTCCTAGGGTTGGTGCCCTGAATAAGGGGATTTGTATCTCCTAGAGTTGGTGCTCTAAAAAGGATTAGTGTCCTTCACTATTCTTCATATAAGCCTTGTAATTTTTATTACTTTTGTTTATATAATTGATTTTACAAACAAGTCTATTGTTGATCTATTGTGGTAATTAAAAAAACACAAAGGTAACTACTAATTGTTGAAAAGGGGTAATATTGATTCACCCCCCTCTCAGTATTCCAACAAGGAGGAAAGAGAACAAGTTTTTGACTATGGGTCCCATTAGAAATTGTCGTCTCCCGAGACCGACAATTAATAAATACATCAGCAATGGCCAACCAAGGTCGACCAAGCACAACTTGATGTCTAGGTTTGGAGGATTTTGAATGAATTACCAAGAAGTCCACAAGATACTCCCATGAAGATAAGGTAATTGTTACATCATCTAGGATTCTTTTTGGGTTGATAACTGATTTGTCTGCTAATTCCAACAAGGTCTGTGTTGGCCTTAAATGATTTAGTTTCAGTGTACACATAGTGTCACCAATCATAACATTTATTGTTGGTCCTATATAAATAAGTGTATTTGACAAAGAAATACCATTAATTTCTACAGTCACCACTGGGCTTCATGGATCATTATATTTGGATGGAATTTCATATATAAATTTTGATATTTGTCCAACCACATGTATAACAAGAGGTTCCTTCCTCTTTCCTTCCATGTTTTTTGATGCAAAGATCCCTTATAACATTAGAATAGATAGGAATATCTTTGATGTCTTTGAGTAGGGTAACATTTACACATATATTCCTTAGTTCAAATTCTAATTCATGTCCTCGAGGTACCTCAGGATTTTTCACAAGTAACCTTTTTGGATAGGGTGGAGGATTAGTTTCCTGAGGTATTTCTGATGGTTGAGGAGTGTGAGGAGGAATTTCCTCTTGTACAGGGATGTAATCTTCTTCATTGGGTTGGTCATCTATTTTTTCTTCTTCTCAAATAACCACTATAGAATTTGGTTTATTCAAGACCTTCCCAGATCTCAGTTGAATTTCATTTAGTGAAGTAGGAGTTATTACACAAGTTAGCAAAGTATGTACTTCAATATTTTGTACAGGTTGAGTAGGTTTATTGTTCGTATTAGGGATGGGTTTCATAGTAATAGGGATAGGTCAAGGGAGGTTTGTATTAGGTGAAACTTGTATTTGTTGCTACTAATTCTAGTTCAAAGGCAAGGTGATTTGTTATGAAATTAGGAAGGTGGAGGTAAAGAAGGTGGATTAAACCCTGGTAACAGCTGAGAGATATTTGAAGTATATTGTGGGTAAGTAGGAAACGTTGGTGTTTAAAAAGAAACATTCCCATATGCAAGGCCCCTCCATCCTTATTTCCAAGGTTGGAATTGTGGTTCCTGATGTGTCCATTGATAGTAAGGCATTGGAGGAATCCATTGTTGTTGTGAGTATTGTGTGGTACGATCGTAAAACATATTAGGATTTTGTTGTATCCATGCTCTCTTAGGGGGATATGATGTTTCCTGAGGTTGTCCCCCTCCCTTAAAAATGGATTTTAGTCCAAGTAAGGAAGGGAACTCATTGGTAGGATTATATTTTGTACAAATCCCACAAATTTCAATGACATTAATAGGACATTCTTTTTCAGGATGTCTCTTCCTACATCGAGGATAGAAAATTGCTAAAGTAGCATTTTATTCTTGTTGTTTTGTTTTTATGTTCATGGTGTCTAACTGGGTGTTGATTGTGTTTACGATGTATGTTTTGAATTTTTCTAGTAGATTCCCTAATTTGATCCTTGTAACACCTTCTGGAGCAGGTTTGGTAGTTCTTCCTATAGGATCCCTTACACTTCTTCCTGTTTTGGCTTGGCTGTGAGAGTACCTTTTATAGTACTATGCAATGTCTACAAATGGTTTCTAATATACCTCTCTAGAACTCATGAGGTTTATTACCTCAATAAATTCATCCATTATACCCTTTAGGAAGATGGTCCTAACTGTGGTTGGGTCTAAGGAAAATTGTTTTGTCTTTTAATAGTTATATAGGAATCTTTCTAGTTAATATTCCAAACTTTCCTCCTCAGACTACTGCATTTTAAATATATCATTCCTAACATCTCTAGGTTTGCAATAATCCTAATATTTATGGAGGAAGCTGTCCTTCATACCATCCCAAGGTAATATAGTGTACTCTCCTATTCTCATAAACCACCTTAATGTTGAGTCTTTAAGTGTGGATGGAAAGAGTTTTAGTTTTTGTGCATTATCAGTGTAATTATAACTCATACATAGTATATAAAATTCAAACATAAATGAAATAGGATCTTATGTTGACATACCATGGAAGTGAGGTAGTGATGACAATGGGATATTGTTCATAGAAAAATATTTGGTGATGTCTAATATTATGAATCCAAATGTCTTTGTTTCATTGTTTGCATTTCCCTCCTCATCTTCCATATCTCCAAATAGCACATTATAGGCTATAGATGATGTTTCCCCACTAAGTGATGGTTCAACCACTGGGTTGGTTAGGATATACAATTGTTCCAATACTTTCTGTGTTTCTCCAATGGAAAATTCCACCTCTTCTACCACTACCTTTGTCTCTTTTTCAGCTCTCCCTTCTGATTGGGTTGCCAGTTATGCCCTTCCTG
This sequence comes from Picea engelmannii, assembly GCA_009831015.1. Classification (NCBI taxonomy): domain Eukaryota; kingdom Viridiplantae; phylum Streptophyta; class Pinopsida; order Pinales; family Pinaceae; genus Picea; species Picea engelmannii. The sequence continues at coordinate 11,820 of WSFP011374432.1, forward strand.
CTTGTTGTAATATGTTTTCGATCTGAACAGTAGCTTCAGATTTAGGAACTTCATATGTAGCGTCAATTAGTTCCTTTGAACTCTCTCCTCTATGAATTTTTCCTACACAAACATCAGTTGAGATAGTATGGGGGTGGGTTTCTTGATTTTTCTGTAAATTTGGGGGGTTTTCTTGAATTTTATACAATTTTGGATGCAGTAAATCTACCTTTTCTATCTCTATGTCTATGCATAAAAAGAAGATCTAAAGACTATTTCAACAGAAAATCTAAGTAATGAAGGTAAGAGAACAACTTGAATTGGAACAACCCCACTAAAGTGGATGTGTGGGTTGTTTCCTCATGTCTTACCGTCTTCTCCCCGCCCTCAGGTCATCCTTAAAACCACTCCAAAACCATAAAATAAATTTAATGCAAACACTACCTATTACTATTTACAACTCCCCAACAATGGTGCCAAAATGTTGGTGCAATTATATGTTCAATATACTGCAATCATTTAATATGTCAATTTGGTTTCATAATAAATAGAGTTGATGCACTGTATGTGATGATAACAAATAATTTCCTACGTTTGTTGAGTATAGTCTATGTAAGAAAACACTTTCAAAACCAAATACTATGTTTTCACACTTTTCAAATAACACTCTCCACACAGTTCAAAATTTAGAAAGAAAAACTTATTAACAATCATATAATACCGAGTTCTTTCTTAGGTGATGGATCTATTCATTGTTGGCTCATGAAAGGTAAAGATGAACTGTGATTCTATCTCCTGGAGCAACTACACTAACAACAATTAACACTATGCATACTTTTAAAAGGAAACTTGATCAACCTTAAAATAAATACCAAGTAGGGTAAAACACTCCATTATAAGTGCATGTAGGGTGAGAGATGGAGGTATTGATTGTGCCTATGTTTGCAAGGCGTAGTCTAATCAATTCTATAAGAGAAAGATAATTGTAGTGGAATTCTCCATTACATGCTCATGTATGGTGAAATATGGAGATCCAACTTGTCCTTAGATTTGTAGAATGAAAACAAACACTAAAGAATTTAAATCAAATGATTGGTCTCATATACTCACACAAAGATGACAAATCATTTCTTAAAAATTGTTACACTCAAAGATCTCACATTACACACACAATTATCACTTACTCAAAATTACCATAGATCCATGTGACCTTCTATTAAATGTATCATTGAAACATGACAAGGATGAAATACATGACAGGGATGAAATTAGATGTTGTACCCAAACATAAAATTATTGTGTCCACACACACATAAAACCAGATTCATATTCACAACTAAATATAAAGAGACTAGCCTTGATTGGGTCGATGGGCCCTTGTTGTACCAACAAGGTAGCTCTTAAGAGAAACTTATAGGAGAGAAGATTTAAACACACATAGAATCCATGAACTTAAAATTATATCATTACTTCAGAAAATGGAGGTACAATCCACAGTTCTTCAAGAACCAATCTTGCATCATAACAGTGCTTGATTCTATTTCTCGATGTCTATCATCTACAAGGATATCTCTTTAAAGAGAGACAACTGTTATAATCAAAGTTTGAATATAACATCAAATACTTGCATACATATTACAATTGGATGATAAATAGATTTTTAAGGGAATTATTTTCATCCTCATGACATGAAGTCCATGAGTGATGAAATGTATTGTGGTCTCCAATGAACAGAGAATGTTCGAACTGACAAATTTCTTGGACCCATCAAGAACAATCTCGTGCAAACAAACAAGCATAGAAATTTATAACGGGTATCGGGAACACACAACTACATAACTCATTACCAGATGAACACAATCATACAAGTCGGTACCAAACGAGAGAAAGGATACGAAACAAACTCAACAACAAGTACTGAATGAACTCATCAACAGGTACTAAACCAGCACAAAAATAGGAGTTGTTATCATGAAGTCTTCTTGAATCATCCAAAGTAATTACAGAGTTCTAAACATCAAATATTCAATCCTAATCATTAATAAATCATCATAAATCATTTTTAAACATCAGTTACCTCATATGTACACAATAATTTCTAAAGGACATGTCTGATTTGAAAAAAAAGTAGAGAGTGCATATGTATTAGAAAAAAATGGTCAGGATATGGGAAAGATAAGGCAATTTAAGGTGAAAAAAAGAAGGCTCAACAACACCCTCATCAACCATTCTATGAAAAAAAAATTATGTCAACGATTTATTGGCATACACAAATACTATATGAAAAGTGATGTGGTGAGTAAGATGAGGTTTATAATATGTAGGGTAAAAAATAGTCATTCCCGAGTTAGTACTCTCAATTGCTCCCAAGGAGGACAACAATGCTTTCCTTTGTGAGGGGAAAATTTGGAGGACTTCCAAAGCATACATTTCACAAGGTGTTTTTTCCAGATCCTCCACAATGGAGTAATTATGAGGATCCCTTGCATTCGGTTTGTGAGAATCCTTCTTAAATGTACCCTTAGGGATGTGAGTCATAGTTTCTCCCACAATATTCTCAATTTGAAGAGGAAGTGGTGGGTTGGAGGCTTCTTTTCCCTTCTCAATAGATTTTGGAATTTTGTAATTATGAGCCCTGGTCTGAATATTAGCATACCATCTCATCATATAAATGTTTTTGGCTTTACTATTAGCATTAGACGCGAGGGCTACCTCATTTTCCCGAGGTGCATTCATGGATGAGGAAGATTGAGCCATACTTTTCCCTTGTAGAAAAGGGTTGGTTAACACAAGAAGTTTATGTTGTACAAGTAGCTTTTGTACTACCTCAAGATGAGGGAATTGGTGAGTCAATTGATCATCCATGCAAAGTTTATATGAAAACTTCACCTTCCTCTTTTTATTTTTTCCCTCGCCAACATTATTCCTAGCCTTATTATCCCCTTTACCCTTCTTGTTTTTATATTTTCTCTTTCCCTTGTATTTTTGGTTATCCTTGGGATTAGTCGATTACACATTATGTACATCCAACGTTTGGATTAAGGGGGAAGCCAAAATAGGAATTTGGCTGGCCACAATCTGTTGAATCAATCATTGTTGTAACTGGTTAGTCAACTGATCTGCGGGATTACATTGTGCTAAGCCTACTATGCCATCGACACGAGGCCTAGAATTTTATTTGGTCTTGTCGAAACTTGACCGTGGTGCTTTCGAAAGGATCTCATACAACATACTAGATTGAGAGCAAATCAACTCCAGTTGTTGGGCTCTCATGATAGCCTCTTCTTAGAAAAAAAAATCGAATGTCGTGATGTCTTTGGATACACAAGGCACCAAGGAATTTACGAACCACTCAAGAAAAAATGCAGGAGGGACCTTAACTTTGATCAATATATTTCATCGATGCCATTCTTAGATGTGATCCAAGATATGGACAAATTTTTTTTGCTTGAACTTGGCCAGCAACTCGGTGTTTTCATCGTATCTTACTGGTAACTAGAAATGGTTTAAGAAAACCATAGTTAGGTAATTAAAGTAAGTGTACTTCAAGCTATTGATCTTGATATAACATTTCATGGCACCCTCTATACGAGTGCATTGAAACAAACTCAACTGAAAAAAGTCACCCTTTAACGAGTTGAATGAACACCATAAATGAAATGTCGTAACATGATCTCCTAGATCTTCGTCGGGATTTCCTTCAAAATTAGGGATGTCTGAGGGAAACTTGGTTGGAATGGGGGGGCAACACGAATCATGATAGATCAGATTGTTCAACAACCTCGACAATTCTATCAAATGCAGAGTTTCCAGGAAAGGTATTCTATGTTGTGGTGGATTCAAAGGAAAATTAGGGCCTGGATTTTGGTTCTCACTAGGCTTCCAAGAAAATGTTTCATGTTGTCTAGGGTTTTCATAGAAACCAAGGAGTCCCGACTGGTAAAATAATTTTTCACTTGATTATGCGTCATCGACATATTCTCGTAGTTGGATGACATACCCTATGTAGGGATTTCTCCCTACATGGTATTCCAAGGACCTTGGTTTGGGATTCCCCTAGTCGACCCTCTTGCATAGGTACTGAACCCTACCCAGGATTCCACTGAGTCTGGGAGGGGATGCCCCCGATCACTATCCCTTGTAAAGGAAACATACCTTCCATGTATTTCCAATACCTTATGAGGAGTAAACTCATGTCATCGCTCCCTTCAAAGGAAAAAAATCCTTGCATAGAGTTTGGTTGACCAAAGACAAGGTTGCCCCTCGATGAGAAAGAAGACGATGAGAAAGCATTACTTTCAAACACATCAAACAAAGAAAAAAACATAGACCCTACCAGAGTCATATAGGATTGAGGGCCATGACTCCCCCCACTGAACAATATAGAGATGGTGTTAAGCCCGATGGGTTGCTAGAAAGCACCTCCGAGGGAAGGGGATGGAGGAGGGATATGACTCCCACCATAATGGATATCATTAAACGGGGAAACGATGCTCACAAAAGATTCTTGTAAGGGAGAATTAGAACTCCCTTCCCTAAGACCAACAATTTGTATAGTAGTGTAGGTTAAGGTCGAACTAGAGTTGAAACCCGACATACCATGCAAAAAGGGAGCACCAGACACATTCTAAATAGAGGGAACTGTGGTCATAATCTTTGAGGGGTGTATGCCACAACTAGAAAATGTGGGTGTATGGATAGTCTTAGTCCTGATAGGTGGAGGTGGGGAAGGAGGCACGATACCCCCTCCTGTGGCAGTTGATATGGGAGTATGAGGAATCCCAGAAGAGGTAGCACTAGTTGCTTCCATCGTCGCTCATATAAGAAAATGTTGTCCAGGTGAAGTCACCTCAGGAGGGACTATCTGAATAAGAAGTGGCACTAATAAATGATCAGAGGGCTTGTGGGCCTAAATTATTCAACTTCGAGGTTAGAAATGGTGGACTCTTCTAGTGTAGGAAATTATTCTCTAAGATACGACTCGGGTATAATTTGTTGTGGATCGATTGCTTCAAATGAACCCTCTTGATCTAGAATGTGCCTCAGCAGTGGTAGAGGTGGCTCCAATGTAACCAGCGGTAGGCCTTGAAGCTTACGCGAATGATAGAGCTATTTATCTTTTACCTTTTCAAAAGATCAACCGAAAATCTAAGCTTAATCCAGTGTGAAACATAGAGCACAAACTAAAAATTTCCCAAGGAAAAATCAAGAAAAAAAATGACTGGCAGGAAGAATAATTATGTCGATCAACACTAGAGAAACTCACCAGTGTAAGTGTAACTCAAAAATGGAAACACATTTCAAGTATACTCTACAAAGTAAAATCATAAGTATGCCCGAGGTACCGTGGTATACCCCTGAATTCACCTATGTAAGTCCCTAAAAATAGGCAACTAGTTTTCCATCTCACAGTTAGTCACCAGGCGGGTATAGTCGACATTCGAGATTATCATAATGAGCATGATAAAAAAGAATGAATCTATTCAAGGGTACTGAAGGAAAATGGTCCAAAAGACAACTGAGGATATCAAACATATTCAAGTTACATGAGGTTGTGTAGTCAAATTTGATTAGTGAAAATCCCAAGAATAACCCTCAATATATGATCCCCACTATGTGCGGTCTGGCTTTGGAGGGGTTATCTCTTCTACCTTTTCTCACATGACCTCGTGTTTATCCCCTGTGTTAGAGGGGGATCTCGGATGACTCTTATGAAAATGGACTTTGACACTCCCTATCACAAACCCTTATGTTTGTTTAAGCGGCCTTGAAGAGTTTTCCTCTCCACACCTATTTATCAAGGCCCTAAATCCTAGACTACTTGGTGAACCCTAAAAACAAAATTCTAGTTGATTTTAGTGTTAATCGTTGATTTTAAGTGGATTTATTTACTCAAAAGGGTACATACATGCAACTTATGGTGTTTTCAAGAGACGAAAGAGAGGAAATAAAATATTTAGAACATTTGTACAGAAAGAAAACTATGTTCTACAACTGAAAAATGGCTTTTAATATTTTTAAGTGCAAACTTTTTGAAATATAGTCCAATATCCTAAAATGCAAAATGTTTCCTAGAATGCGTTTTTTGTTTCATAATGAAAATGAAAAATACTAAACTTTCAAGGAAATAGCATAGAAGGAATTTTGGAAATGGAACTCTTTTCTTTTGCAATAAACAACCTATGCTACAACTATCAAAGAAAAATACATAATTAAATGCAAATACAATTTATTTTTTTGAATGCTTAGAAAATAAAATCACAAGTAACTGATATTTTTTCATTTTCCAAAGCACCAAAAATGTAAATAGAAAATAAAATGAAGACAAACAAAGACCCTAAGCCACTTATTGAATGCAAGGATTCATTGGAATCCAAAGGAGGATCTAACACTTATAATTTCACCCTAAACATTAAAAAGAAAAAAAAACAATAACAAACATGAACAAAAGAGACCCTGGAGAGTTTAGGAAGGCCTGAGAAGCAAATATATTCTTGTTAGGAAAGAAAAATTCTTTTTAAAAACCCTTCCAAAACACAAAGACATGTGTTGTGCACAAGCAACCTGCATATGTACACGAGTTGTCTACTATGTAGAATGTGTATCTACGTGTGCTATACAAAGGAAATGGAACATACACCTCTGAAAATTTTCAAAAAAGAAAAGGTTTGGATAGAAAATTGGGAAAGGAAGGCTAGCAGGCACCTGGAAGGTGGCCAAAGACCCAAACTAACTGAGAAAACTCAGAAAACTAAAAAAGAAACTAAAAAATCAAATCAAATCAAAATCTCCCACTAAGACCCTAGAGAGACTCCCCAATGGAGTCACCAATTTTGATATGGGAAAATCCCCCCTAAACTAGGTCTAAGGAATAGGTAGAGAAACAAATCCCTTAAAATACTAACTTATCTCTAATCTACCCCAAAATCATCTAGACTAAGTGATAAGAGAAAGAGACAAGAAACGGTTAATGAGTGCACCTTAAATCCGTAAGGTTGATGTAGACCTCTTTTGCTTGTTGTTGCCTCCTAGATCACAATTATCCTCCAAAATATTACCTGCAAGGGCTTAATAATACAATGCAACAACATATACAATCTCTAGTAATCACTTAAAATCCTAAATATAGATGTAAATTCTCAAATTAACAAGAACATGTACAGCTAGGGTTTTGGGACAAAGATAATATTTTTTATTCAAATTTAAGATAAAAGGTTACAACCTTTGCTTGTGAACACCGCTCTATGAACAAATTCCAGGCTCCTATATCATGGCTCGAAGTGCATCAATTCCACATAAAATTTTCACAACCAGCATAGCATCAAGGGAAGAAGGAAGGGTTGTATAGGGAGAATGGATGGAGGAGAAAGTTGAGGCTAAAACTCAGAGCAAGATGCAAATATTGGGCAATGAGAGGGAAAGGATTTTGGCATAGTTTTCTTATTCTCTTGTTCATATGTATAAATGACTCCCCAAGACCTATTTTTATATGAGAAAAATATGGTTATTCAATTTGGCAATGGGCTACAAGGGGTAAAATTGTTAGGAAACCCTCCATAGCCCATAAACTCCACTGAAATATATGTAATTTTATATTTTTTGCAACTTTTGGAGGTAAATGCGGGATAGCTATTATGCAACAAGCATGTGTACATGGGATAAGTAGCATGAAACACACATGTGTACGTAGACTATTAGTGCAGTAGGGCGCATACACTATCCAAAAAATGGGTTTTTAGAAGGAATCCTTAGCAGTATTTTTGGCAAAGTATGCAAATGGATGGCCCAATGTGTTGGGTGCATAGATGTGGTATTTTTGGACTATAACATAGGGTTTGGTGGTATTTTACACAAGGGTTCTCTTTTTTTAGGTGTTTATCAACATATCAACTTCTTTATCTCTTTCATGATATTTGAAACATGTTTTTTGGTACTACATAATGATGTGTGCTCTAATTTCCTCTCTAAAACCAATTATGAAACATTATTTAAGAAAGGAATTAGATAATACTTCCATGTTGATTTCCAATTACTCAAAGGAAATAATATAGTCAATAATTGTTCCTATTTTCCATAATTTTTCCATTCACCCCAAATATTGAATGTTACATCCAAAATCATCATAAAGGACATTCACAAACTAGGTCCAAGCAATGTAGCCTCCATAATATTTCTTATACAATTTCCACCCCTACCAATGTTCTGAATCCAAATATAAGACCCCAAATATTAGTATCTATAGGTCATCAACAATTCCATGAGAGATAAATATATTTCCATTTGGTAACCCAACTGAAGGGATATAAACCATAAATTTCATTCATGTATACTTTTCAAAAGTAATGCCATAAAGTGTGTGTTGGCGACAGAAGTCACTCCTGGATTGTAGTAGGAACAGAGCCCAACGCCCATCAATTTATGTCACGTTTGTTTATAAAGGGGTGATCAGATTGAAGTAAACTCAGAACAATATCATTCTAACTTAGAAACCTAGGCTGGAACAGCAGTGACACATGAGCTCTTGACATAACTTAAGCCAGTAATAATGATAGTGGTGAGAGAGAGGGGAAATAAAGTCTGCTCTGGACGTCAGGTCTTCCAGCATCCTTCACAAAAGATGAAAAGTCTCGGCTATGAGATCCACTCAGAGCCGAACAACTTCAAAATGAACCCAAGAAGATTACAGAACTGATAAAATCAAACCTACATAATATAGCAATGCAACACCTGACTAGATCATTCATGCCCGTGATCTTAGATTCAGAGAAAAAGGGGAAAGAAGAAGTTGCTTGCCATTAAACAAGAAGTCTCAAATGTTCTTCTATAACCAGAGAACCAGAGGCTGGATTAAAGCTTTACAATCGGGAGCTATGCTCTACCATCAATAGATTACCAAAATGGAAAAATTTCCTACATATACTCAAAGAGAAACAACAACAACGAAACTGAGACACTGTATTAAAAACATTGCATCTACATGTTCACTGACAATCTGCACATGCAGTCTCTAAATGATCGTGCACTTATGATAGATGCAATCAAACTCCTAAAAGTCCTGCAGATGAATCAACGTGCTTTTAATTTGTCGCTAGACTTTCCATTTATGGTGGAGACGATGTCTAACTACCACTAACTACCTCAATAACTACTTCCTTGGGATTGAGAACGACCCGATCAACTCTGCACTTTTGGGACGTGGAGGTCTTCTCACGCTACCACCTAGATTGACTAAACAACCTGATGGATAAGACGTGGAGGCCAGTGCAAAGGCTGAGGCACATAAATTGGAAGTAGTGGATGGGTGGAAGTGACATGGAATGCAAGGCTCAAGTGGATATGGAGTAGAGACAACCATACAGATGGAGGCGACTGGGAGAGAAAGAGGGACACATGGCAGGAAGTGAGTGGGTGATGAGATGGAGAGGGGCCATGTGGATGGGAGGAAGAGGGTTGTGGCACCTGATGATGAGGCGAAGTTCCATGGGAAAATGACAGGGAAGCCGCAAGGTGACGGGCCTGAGGGAAAGAGGAAAGATGAGTTGGAGGATGAGGGGAAGAACACCTGGCAGGAGGTGACAGGTGGGAACGAGAAAAAAGGGGAAAGGGATGAGCTAGGATGGCATTGAATGGAAGACACACGGTGGAAGGTGGAGGATATTGGAGATGGGAAAATGTGGGGTCCACTAAGAGCCACCAATTCTGGACCCCCCCCCCCTTTGTTAAAGGTAGAATGGCAAGGGGTTTCCAGAATCTACCCTTGATTGTAGATTCGGGCACTCCGATACAAGCCATTGAGATATGTGTGTCCATTTCTGGACCCCCCCTGCTTAAAGGTATAATGGCGAGGGGGGTCCAGAAACCAAGCTTGACCACAGATCTGGGCGTGCAAATTATGGCCACCCAGTTTTTCTCGCCACTTATGCAAATGCACAATTGTGCCCCAACTTAGGATAAGTGGGTTTTTATGCCACTGCTTGCCCTCTTTTCATCAATGGGGTGAGCCTTTTAGGAAAAATACCCCTTCTTACATGTTTAGGTGCTAACATTAGGATCCATGGGGGATAGAGTCGTCCCTGTGATGCTCTAAGGAATTTTTTGCAGTTCCAGTGCCTTGTTGTTGGGCTATGGAGTCATTTATTAAGACGAAAACAAAAAACAATATTTACAAAAATAGAGGAGCCATCTTCGGCTTAGAAAATTTTTTTTTTAAAGAAATTCCCATTTTCTATGCCATTAAAAAATTCTTCGCCTTCCAAATCCTGCAACCTATAAGTGTTGCTTGAGAAAACTTCAGAGATTTTAAAGGGCCCAATCCAGAGGGCATCAAACTTATGGTGTTTGCCTCTATCCTGCCTGGGTGCATCCCACTTGAGCACCAGATCACCTAGATTGAAATATTTCTTCCTAATTTTTCTGTCAAAGGCTTGCTTGATCTTATGCTGATGATTGTAGGCCCTGTTCATTACTTTCTCCCTGATCTGCTGCACCTCCACCATTTGATGAATCCTTCTGACCATATGGTTAAGCTCTCCTTCAAGGTCCTAAAAGAATTTCTCCACAGATAGAGTGGGTTGAGTAGGAAAAACAACCTTCGTCCCATAAACGAGTTAGAAAGGTGAGGTGTTCAGGGAACTCTTTGTCGCCACTCAATTATCCCATAGAGAAAATTTAAGTTTCAAATCCCAGGCCCTTTTATTGTCTTCCAATAATTTTTTAGTGAGCTTGATCAGTATTTTATTGGAAGACTCTGCCAGTCAATTTCCTTGAGGATAATAGGGAGTGGAGTGAATTAGTGAAATCTCAAACTATTGACAGAACTTAACCAGAGGCTCAGACTTGAAAAGGGAAGCATTATCGGTGACAATTCTACTGGGGCAGCCAAATCTGGCTATGATGTCCTCCAAGAAGTTTTTAATTACTTTGTGTGAAGTACTCCTGGTGGGGGAAGCTTCCATCCACTTGGTGAAATAGTCTGTCATAGTCAGGATCCATCTGTGTTGGCCACTTGAGGGAGGATGAATTTCTCCGATGAAGTCCAATCCCCACTGCTGAAAGGGTGTCGAAACTACTACAGGCTTTAGTGGCAGATATTTGAGTTGCTTCTTTCCTGAGAACTTTTGTCATTTGATGCAAGCTATGATTTCTCTGCAGACATCAACAAATAAACTGGGATAGTAATACCCAGTCCTGAGGATTTTGTGAGCTGTGGTCTTCCAAAAATGATTCCCCCCACAAAGGCCACTATGGAAATCAAGCATAACTTTCTGGGCTTCTTGCAGATTTAGGCACCTTAAAAATACCCCTAGAGAGTCTTTCCAGTATAAGGCTCAGTCAATGAGGCAATATATGACCACCTTGAGCTTTAAATCTCTTGCCTTACTCTTTCCCATTCTATCAGGAGGCTTCAATTCTTGCAGAAAATACAAAATATCTCTGTACCAAGTGCATTCTGCTAGCGATAAGTCATCCTGAGAACTCTTGTTGGATGACTGAGCTTGTTGATTTTCTGAATAGGCATTGATGAAGCTAATCCCCAAGTCTTTGCAATTGGATTCAGTCAGTAGCTTGGCTAAACCCTGCCGCTTTATCAACTTGGTGGGCTTAATCTCCAGATCAAAATCTAGGATCTTGGCAATCCATTTACCTCTTCTTCCATCTATGTCAGGTTGTATAAGGATGTCCTTCACAGAGGCTGAAGGAACGTATGTAGTCAATTTTGAGTGCAAGACATAGACTCTGAAAGCTTTGAGAGCTTTCACCAAGGAATAGGCCTACTTCTCCATGATATCGTACTGGACTTCTGCATCTCTCAATGCCTTGCTAAAGAATGAAATGGGTTGTTATCACCCTTCCTCATTTTTTTATAATAAGACCAATGCTACTGTATCAAAAGAATCAAAAGGAAAAATCAGGAAGTCCTTGAAATAATCGAGACTAATCAACATAGGTGCCTCAGTCAATGCCTTCTTTATTTGGATAAAATATTCCCTGGGTTCAGCCATCCATTTCACTTCATTTCCTTTCCTAAGCATGGCTATGATGTGTTTCACCATATCAGCAAAATTTGAGATGAACCTCCTTAGAAATTTAATCTTCCCTAAAAAGGCATGAACTTCCTTTCTAGACCTGGGAAGCGATAGGGTTTGAATTGCCTCTACCCTGCTGGGATCAATCCTTACTCCCTCTATTGATACTATATGACCTAACAACTTCCCCTCATTCATAGAAAACAAAGATTTCTTGGGGTTTAAGGATAGGCCAAACCTCTGACACTTCAAGAAAATTGTTCTCAGGTGACAGCAGTGCTCTTTGTCAGACCTAGAGAAGACTGTGATGTCATCCAGGTAGATCACAACAAACTGATATTTCTCCCCAATGAAGGCTATATCCACGGCTCGGTGAATTTTTTCTCCTGTATTCATCAATCCAGAAGGCATTTTGGCATACATGAATGTGCCCCAAGGAGTGGTGAAAGCCATTTTTTCTCTGTCCTCAGGCATGAATAATATCTAGTAATAACCAGAAAAACCATCGATCATGGATATCCTAGATGCACCAGTTACCCTCTGTAATATGTGTTCCATGTTGGGCAGGGGATAATTGTCTTTCTTTGAGATTCTATTCAAGTTCCTGAAATCAACACAGAGTCTGATTTCTCCACTTTTCTTCCTCACCAGGACCAAATTGGCCACCCATTCGGAGTATCTCAAGGGAACAATCATTTGGGAATCTAATAACTTCTTCACCTCTCTTTCCATGACAGGAAACAACATGGGATTTATCTATCTTATCTTTTGCCTAAATGGTTTGGCTTCTTCCTTCAATGGGATCTTATGTTCAATGACAGATGTGTCATATGTATTGAGGTCTTTATAGGTCCATGCAAACACATCAACAAATTCTCTTAGTAATTTAGTGTATTCAGCCCTCTGTTCTTGGGTTAGACTTCTTGAAAACTTGACGAAATTAGGCTCCTCTTGTGTGCCAATGTTGCACTCAGATGTATCAACATCTCCTCCTAAAATCTTACCTTTTACTGCCACATCATTCCCATTGAACAATCTTTCTAAAGGGACTAGTCCCCTTGGAATGTGATTGCTGGGAAACTAAACAATATGGTGATTAACAATTTTATTTAAGAATACCTCTGAGTGAGGGTCACCTTCAGGATCAGGGTCCTGATCAATGTGCAATGTAGAAAACTCATCGACAGATTGAAGAAATTTTTCAATTTCAAGATCATCTTCGAATACCTTCCAATGTTTTACATTGTCCGGGATGGATGGCCTATATCCTATCTCGACTCCACATTTGATCTTCGGCGGCAGAGGGGTTCTGAATAGACTAGCTGAGACAACTAAGGAATTGGTCGAAGTATTATCCTCCCTTGGGACAAAAGAAATGTTGAAAGCTGAGAAGAAATTATCAATCAGGTCCCATACCTCTTTTCTATAGCTTCTGAGCTAAGGATGCTTGGCCCGATAAACATTCCTGACTTGTTGGATTATCAATTCAGCATCTCTGAAAACTACCATCTCCCTTATTACCATTTGTTTTTTATCCCTCATACCTAGAACAAGAGCTTCATACTCTGCTACATTGTTGGTGTTTTCAAATTCCATCTTGTATGACAGGGATATGGTCTCTTGACATGGTGACATGAAAACCACTCCAGCGCTAGCACCTATATTGGAATAAGCTCTGTCAAAGAACATCTTCCAAATAAAGGTGGTTGGAGGAGGTGTCTCCTGATTAAAAGTGGGATGCTTTTTGATCTGTAAAGGGGCTTCAGGAGTTTCAGTGATCTGCAACAAACTAGACCCCAAATCAGTGTCAAGTGCAAAAATGGGATGATTGGTGGGGTTTGATTCATCACTGACAATATAGGATAGCTGGGCTTCTCTGTACAACCTCCTGTGTTCCCCTCCAAAGATTGGAATGGTGGAATATGTGAGATCCATCTGTAATGTTCCTCCAAGTCTTTTAATCCAATACCTAGACAACAACATGCCAAACTTGGGGGGAACATCAGCTACCACAATGTCCATGATCACACTCTTCATTGGTAGCTGAAATAAAGAGACCACCAAGTCTTTGATGACTCCAAGACATTGCACCCTCCTTGAATCAAAAGAGTACAAATCATGATAAGCCTTTTCCACTTCCAGTCCCAACTCTTCCATGACTATTTTGGGCATAAGGTTGTGGGAAGATCTTGAATCCATGAGGCAATTATGCAACACTTTATCATGTATGTTCAGGGAAGTGTAGAAGGGAGGGGATGAATGATATTTGTCTTCAACCATGGGACCTAGGATGACTGCTGGATTTTCATCTTGAAGGTTCACTGAGTCAGAGGAAGGCTAGGGGGACTCAGATTGTAGTAGTTTGGAGAGGGACCTTTTGAATTCTTCATTTTTAACTAGTTCTGAGAGGGGGACGAGAATTATGATCTTTTGAATTTCATGCTCAAAATTAAAGGAGGAAATAGGCTTAGGAGCTTCCCTTACCTCAGAGACAGGTTCTTTGATTACTGGCGAAGCATTCTAAGATTTCTTTTCTTTAGTAGTGGTTGTTGCAGATTTAGTAGGCCTTTCTGCTATGAGGGGCTGATCTTGGCTATCAAAGTTTCCTCCTTTCTCCTTTGACCTGAGAGGGTATCTGCTAGAGGTGTTATTGGCCTTTTCTCCTTTACGTAACTCATTGATTTGAATGTTCATAAGGGATTCTTCATATGCAGACTAAGTCAAATGGGGAAAAGGGGAAGTTTCTTCAATATAGTGGATTGCAGGGTCAAGCTCATCTATCTCCTCTCCTTCCTCATGAACAACTAGGTTATTTTGGAGAGGGGATTGAATCCTTTGATCTTCTCTATCTTTCCCCCTTGGTTCCCTTGGGAAAGTTTGAGGCACATTGTTATTAGGTTTCCTGAAACCTCTATTATCAGCATTCTGGAGATTTCTGTACATGGGCTTCCCTTCTAACTCCCACCTTTCCATCCTAGATGAAAGATATTTTAGTATTCTAGTTACTTTGTCTGACTGAAGGGGAAGGGGAGAGGAATGGGATGGGGAGGCTTCAGGTCTTTTCCTAGATATACCTCTATCATCCTTATCCTTGAGTCGATCAACAACTAGTATGTTAGATTCTACTTCCACAGCTCCACCCTGTATGTGAGCTTGAGTAGTGGTTATTCTCTCCCTCAACAGAAGGAAGAAATCAGGATCAAAAGTGCTAGCATAAGTGATCTTAGCAGAGGCTTATGAGGGATTTATCTCAGTGGGGATTTTATGATACATTTGATTGAATCTCTTAGAGAAGTCAGAGACGGACTCTCCTTCTTTTCTCTTCAAGGACCCAAACTCTGTCATGTAATACATGAAGTCCTTTTTGTCTCCCCATTGTCTGAGAAAGGAATTATCCAAAGCCTCAATCCCATCTATAGATCCAGGAGGCAGGGCTCTAAACCATTTCCTAGCTTCACCTTCTAGGCTATGGACAAAAATTCTCATCCATACATCTGCATGCATGATAACATGATCATCTGTGAAGTTGTAAAAGGCTTCAAGGTGTTCTTCTACAGCTATTTCCCCTTCGCCTATGAACTTGGGTAGCTACTTAAGGTATCCATCTGCTGGAAGGGCATTGAGAGGTTGTGGTAACACAAGGGGAGCATACCTAGCAGCTATTATGGCCTCCATTCTGGTCATGGGGGGATTAACTCCTACCATGGGAGTATTAGGTGGAGGATAACTCGAAGGAGAAGGGGTGTGAACAGGGGATATCGAAAATGAGCTTCTTGGAGGAAAGGGAAACAATGGGGAATACAGAGAGAGAGATAAGGGACTTGAATGGGCAGATGCTTCTTCCTGTGCAGTAACAATAACAAGAGGAGGGGTGGTGAAATATTTTGCGGTCTGAGGTCTGTGCCAAGGTATATCTTCAGGGGAGAGGGGAGTGACAAGGATTTATCCTTCTAATGCTAGACCAGAAGGGGAAAACTCAGCAGGAACACTCTCAAAATTCAGGAAACAGGAAACCTCAGAAACAAGTTTTCTAGGAAGCTAAGAAGAATAAAATGGAGTTTTTACGGAAAGAAGTGGTGAATTACCTGGTTCACTGGTGGAGTTTTCTCCTATATAGGCCTTCCCTTTTTTGATAATCACCTCCGAATCCACTTCAGGCATGGTTATAGGCAGCTCAGGATGGGACCATGTGTGTCTGCCGTTGGAAGCCACAACTAATCACAACAGGTTTTCCACAGTGGAGTCATCATAATGAAGTCGCCATGTGCACAGTAACAATATTCAAGGGATCTAATGCCTGATGCACCTTCAGAATCAGAAGCTTAATGTCATTCAATCCCAGGGAAGATTTTCAACTTCGTCCCTGGCAATGGTGCCATAAATGTTGGCAGCGGAAGTCACTCCTGGATTACAGCAGGAGCAGAGCCCGACACTCATCAGTTTATGTCATGTTTGTTTATAGAGGGGTGATCGGATGGAAGTAAACTCAGAACATTATCGTTCTAACTCAGAAAACTGGGCTAGAACAACAGTGACACATGAGGTCTTGACGTAACTTAAGCCAGCAATAATGATAGTAGTGAGAGAGAGGGGAAATAAAGTCTTCTCTAGACATTAGGTCTTCCATCAGCCTTCACAAAAGAGGAAAAGTCTCAGCTATGAGATCCACTCAAAGCCGAACAAATTCAAAATGAGCTCAAGAAGATTGCAGAACTGATAAAATCAATCCTACATAATATAGCAATGCAACACCTGACTAGATCAATCATACCCGAGATCTTAGATTCATAGAAAAAGGGGAAAGAAGAAGATGGCTGCCATTAAACAAGAAGTCTCAAATGTTCTTCTATAACTAGAGAACCAGATGCTAGATTAAAGCTTTACAATCGGGAGCTATGCTCTACCATCGATAGATTACCAAAATGGAAAAATTGCCTACATATACTCAAAGAGAAACAGTAACAGCGAAACCGAGACACTGTATTAAAAACATTGTGTCTGCATGTCCACTAACAATATGCACATACAATATCTGAATGATCGTGCACTTATGACAGACGCAATCGAACTCCTGATAGTCCTGTGGATGAACTGACGTGCTTTTAATTCATCGCCGGACTTTCCATTTATGGCGGAGACAATGTCTAACTACCACCAACTACCTCAATAACTTCTTCCTTGGGATTGAGAACGGCCCAACCAAATCTACACTTTTGGGACATGGAGGTCTTCTTGTGCTGCCACTTGGATCAACTGAACGACCTAATGGATAAGACATGGAGGCCAGTGCAAAGGTTGAGGCGCATAAATTGGAAGTACTGGATGGGCAGAAGTGACATGGAAGATAGGGCTCAAGTGGATAGGGAGTAGAGATGACCATATAGATGGAGGTGACTGGGAGAGAAAGAGGGACACATGGCAGGAAGTGAGTGGGTGATGAGATGGAGAGGGGCCATGTGGATGGGAGGAAGAGGGTTGTGGCACCTGATGACGAGGTGAAGTGCCATGGGAAAATGACAGGGAAGCCACAAGGCGATAGGCTTGAGGGAAGGAGGAAACATGATTTGGAGGATGAGGGCAAGAACACCTTGCAGGAGGTGACAGGTGGGAACGAGAAAAAAGGGGAAAGGGATGAACCAAGATGGTGTTGAATGGAATATGTACGGTGGAAGGTGGAGGATATTGGAGATGGGACAACGTGGGGTCTACCGAGAGCCACTAATTCTGGACCCCCCCCCCCTTGTTAAAGGTAGAAGGGCAAGGGGGATCCAGAATCCATCCTTGACCACAGATCTAGGCACTTTGATCCAAGCCATTGAGAGATGCATGGCCAATTCCAGACCCCCCCCCCTTAAAGGTAGAATGGCCAGGGGCATCTGGAAACCAATCTTGATCACAAATCTGGGCGCGCGAATTCTGGCTACCCATATTTGCTTGTCACTTATGAAAATGCACAATTGTGCCCCAACATAGGATAAGTGGTTTTTACACCGTTGCTTGCCCTCTTTTCGCCAATGGTGGGTGCCTTTTAGGAAAAATACCCCTTCTTACATGTTTAGGTGCTAACAGTCTGATACTATAAGTGTGGATGGGGGTAATATTGGAAGAGTGTGTGAGTTTCATGCACTTCATTTGATAGGGATTCATCCTTCATTGGATTGATTTGTGTATTCGATATTTAGACACCCACGTGGGTACATATCAATTCCAACACCTAACCTTGGTTCTTCATCTTGTCAAGAAAATCTAGGACTAAATATTCAATGCCAAAAACCTTGGCTCTTCATCTTGTTAGGAAACTCTAGGACTAAATATTCAATGCCAAAAACCTTGGCTTAAATCTATTGGTGCTTAATGAGTAGGTCCTATTTTTTATCCTCCACATTGTGAGTATGGTACATCGGACCAACTAATATTTTTTCTAAGTGTTATCCCCAATTTATCTCACTATAATCAATCTTTTTAAAGGATTCATTTTAGATATACCATGAAAACTATATTACCATTCCCACACAAAAAAGGTTACTATATAGGTAGGCCCACATGATCGAAAGGGTGTAAGTAATTTGTTGATATAGATATCTTCCAATGGTATTGATAGAACCTAGTCTCTTTTCCTTTCTTTACCCAAGTCGGAGTATTAATCTTTGTTGAATATTACTACATTGACAAAATTTTCAATTCCTTCTAGATGCAAGGAATTTCATTGGTTAACTGTAGAGGCTAGGGTTTATGGGTTCCTAATTTCATATGAGTGTCAAGGTATATATCTCTTTGATCTACTAAATAGTTTCCAACAATAGTACTTGATCAAATATTTCATGAAACTAACT
>ML852008.1:34967-45651 GCA_009831015.1 Picea engelmannii
TCAATATAATATATGCTGGTTTTCCCGGTTTGGGTTTCCAGGTGAAAAATCTCTGTGTAATGTTTGTATTTGCCATTGTATCTTTTCAATTCTTTTCTGAATATCGATTTGCAGTAGATATTGTACAAGGTTAGAATTTACAAAAACAAGGAGGCGAGAGCATCCAAAAAACTTGCAAAATACTTTCCAAACTTAGAAGGAAACTACCACAAAATCAATAGCAATACTACTACTAATTACACTCAAGCAAAATACTTTGCTTAAGTCTCCAAGTAAAACTAGTGAAAACAAAATGCAAGAAAACAAAATGTAGTTATATCACCTCACAAGAACACCATGCAAGGCACCCAAGAAGACTCCCAATGCACACCATAGATTCTCGAAAGCTTCCTTTATTATCCACAAAATGTTGCTACAAATACTTGTAGCAAGATTTACAATGAGAGAGCATGAGAGAGAGAGGGAGAAGAGAGGAGAAATTTTGGTATAGTAGACTTGCTATGAGAATAGATGAAGAAATGAGGAGGAGAGGCTCTTATTTATAGGTGAAGGTGAGGAGAGACCCCACTTGGATGAGCTCCAAGTGGCATCCATCCAATGGAAGAGGGTCTCTTGAATGGGGGCACACTTTTAGGTCAAGAGAGTGATGTGAGGGTTGAGGGGTGAGTGAGGAAGGGGGAAACCACCTTTCCCATTAATAAAAAGTGTGGTTGGGGTAAATGGGGGGTACTACCAAAGTATTGGGGGCCCTCATGGTGTATTTTTAATTTTTCATGAGTTATTGAGCAAGGGGGGTGCCCCTCCTCTAGGGAGATAGTCAATGTGGGTTGTTGGCTAAGAAAAAGGGTGTCTTTCTAAGTTGGAAATCATTTTCCCAACTTAGTGTTGAATTTTCAATAAGCTAGGTTAAGCATGTAGTTCATTTCATTTTATCATGTTTTAACCATAAGCAAGAATGTTGCAGCACCCAAGATCACAAGAAGAAAACACCATGCACAAGAACACAAGAAATATCCTGGGAAACCCTTCTCAACAAGGGAAGAAAACCCAACCAAATCCTTTGCTATATTCTTCAAGAGAAAGACCTTTCACCACCAAGAATGACTTAGCATACAAGAGGGTGCTTAAGCCCTAGAAGACTAGTGCCCAAGAGAGGTGTGCACCTTTTCCCAAGTAGATGTATTTGTTGTAATTTCCAAACACACAAGGAAGATATGATTCTACAATGGAGAATCATCCCTTACTTATATTAGACTTGACCAATCAACAAAGACGTCTATTGGCTCAACAGGGCCGACCTCTCTAAGTCAAATATATTATTATTATTATTATTATTATAATTAATATTAGCAATATTAATTATCTTGTTTATTATTAGTCATATTAAGATAGGGCCGACCTGTATCCTTTACATAATAATTAGGGTTACAGGTAGGTCTGACTCTTGAACAATATATAGCAAAGGATCTGATACACCCACTAGTGCTCATCCACTAGGGGCACATCCATAGGGATGTCATAGTTATGATTCACTGCATTACACAGAAGAACCAGGTCTTCACACGTTCACTTGTGCTCGTCCACAGGCACGTCCACTCTACAGATCTGCTTTCCCACTACCACTGATAGGAGAATCATTTCGAGTCTTCTCGTCAACTCTGTTGTTCAGAGGAGGCTAATACATCATCTTCATTTCTGTTCTCATGGCGATACACCCAACACTTTGGGATTTCACACGTTCACCTTGTGCTCAGCCACAGGCACGTCCTAACTCAACAGATCGCTTTTCCACTGGATGATCATTTGGAGTTCTTCTCAACTCTCTGAATGGAGGAGGTCATCTCTACGTTCCCAGCTCCGTCTCAGGCAGGAACCACGTACCCTTCTTAGGGGCTTTCTCTCAGGTTTGTAAGCTGAGAGAAAGACTTCACATAGCTTCAATGATCCACACCTCACAGGTTTGTAAGCTGGAGAATGTCTCACATAGCTGCATTCATCAACACTTAGGAAGTGCATTTGGGATACTTTTCCCACTCTCTCTCACGACTTTAGTGACTTTTACAAAATTTGGCTATTTTAATTAAGCCAATTACATGCTGGTTTTTGATCGACTTGGACTCCTCATGGACAATGGCCTAGCAAAACTTGTCCAAATGAGCTGAGACTTGGTCCAAGGGTGTAGGGGTTCATGAACCATTTGATTTGAGTACTCATACCCCTATACAAAATCCCCAAGGACCACTTTTTTACATTTTACATCAAAAATAATTAAAAATCCCTAGTTTGCGGGAATTTTAATTATTAAAAAAAATCCTATCAAAACTTAATGGAATTCCGCAAGACTCTAGGAAATGTCTAGCATGGTCATTTACAACACTCCTAGACCTTAGTTACCCCTTGGGCTTGATCATTAGAAAGCCTTTCACCACTTTGGAGAATTATTGTGAGTGAAAAACTCAAGGATAATTAAAATTGCAGCTAAGCAAGGTTAATTACCCGAGGAAAAAAAAAATCGATGAAAGGACTTCCCTAATGATAAAGTCCTAGGTAACTAGACAAAAATTGACTCATGCTAGCATATTACAATATTATCCCACGCAGGGGAGCGGAAATTCCGGTTACATAGAAAAGCGTGCCAGGGCAAAATTTGCCCTGTTGAGAAAAAAAACTTCAAAATGGTTGTACCACTAGGTAATATCTTCATGGAACATGGAGTTGACCCCTAGTTGAAATAGGTGGTCAACAAGCCCAAAGGAGAAGGAAGCAACAACAAACAGATCTGGCAGTAGAGTAGCAGTAGGTACAGCCATAGATCGGGCAGTAGAGAGCCAGAGCAGCGTCGTACGCGGGTTGCAGGTACAACATGGTGCGTACATACGTGGGCCGCAGCTATAGAAGGGCGCATACATATGCAGGCCGCAGGTGCAGAAGGACGCGTACTTACCCGCTGTATAAGTCTAGACAGGCGCATACAGTTTGTACAGGTCGCAGTTTCAGGGCCTTATAGTGACGACAGATTTGTTGGGTTGCAGGTGTTTGCTGTATATTTCTGTTTCTATTCTTAGTGGGAAGTTTTCCTAGTTTGGGAGCCCCTTGTAAGCTTGGAAGTTATTTGAACGAAAAACTGATTTTGAGGGGGCAAATTTTCTGTGTGCTGTGTGAAGTTTGGTTTCCATATTTTTGCTTCCGCTGTTTTTATTTCCAGCAAGTATATTTTATTCTGTACGCTGTAATTTGATTGCAAGCAAGGAAATACAAAAGGTAGTAAAATATCTAGGTGCTGGGAATAGAGATTTCAACAATCTTCAACCAACTAAATCAAAAAAGCAAATTTCATCATTTTGTTGTTTTTGAGCTATATTGCATATCCTAATATATTTTGCAGGCTGGTCGATTTCTTATCTGCTCATCCCAAGCCAAGCCATCAAGGGTTTGAAGGTGTATCCACGCTGCCTATCTTCATTGTATCAAACCCTAGAGGTATCCTTTTCCATTACAGGTTTAATACATTATACATCAAATCCCTTTTATTACCCCATAGGGCCAATCTGCATTCTGGTTGATTTAGCAAAGTTGGAGAGGGATGTTGCAAGTGATTGTTGTTCTAAACTGACTCTGGTATCAGTCCGTCCCAAAAAAATACCCAATGATTGGTCTCTTCCTTGGATTGTAGTATACTTTTGTTGGTATACCCCTGTCAATCCACTGTTGAAAAATTTCAGACACATGGTGATCTTTAATGCTGGTTTTAACTGTCATTTAGGCCTCCTTTCCTTATCTCTCTTGCTTGGCTGGTGATCCACGTTGCATTCCTGCCTTAAGCCTTCCAACAACATCCTCAATCTACGTATCATTCCATTATTTGCTGGTTAGGTGAGCCTATCTCTGAGAAAGGGTATTGGAGACCTGGGGTTTGAATTTTAAATGGTTGTTGATCCATGCCACAAGATAAGTTTGGTTGATAAATATACGATGATCTAAATGTTTCATTGCCCCTGTTGGAAGAAAGCACTTGAGTCAAATCTGGTCATTGGTACTGTCTTTGCATATATTTTGTGACCTGAGTTTCAAATCTGTACAGAATTGCTACAACAGTGACATACTTGTGCTACATCTGATGCGATCTATGTATACATGCTTAAACGTTGTATTTTTATTATACACATGCACTACGTTTGAAATATGAGGTTAGATTTCATACTGGAGACTTGTTACAGCAGTAGTACCGGTTGTTATGATATGCATATGTTGATTTACTACAGCAGCATATTAAATTTACTACAGCATTGATACATTTTTGGATATATTGCATGCTTATGGATTCAATGATATGAATGTGTTTCAAGTCTGCTGAAACTGTTGGAGTTTGCTACAGCACTGTTTCATTCATAGCATACTTACCTCACATTGCAATTTGAACACATAAACTTTGCTAGATTTCTCCCACACAGAGTGGTTACTGTAGTAATCTATCTTGTGGATACGTTTGGTATAAATGGGGTATAATCCATGCATCTGTGCTTGATTTAAACACTGCATTTTCTCATACGTAAGCACTATATTTGAAATCTGGATTGCATAGTTCAGCTGTGATACAAACTTGTTATGATATGTATGTGATAGTTTAATGGTCTATTTTCTGTGGGAATTACAAAACGTTTGCTGCACTATATAACTTCATGAGCATACTTGTGAATGTTACATGCGCCATTTACTCACTTAATTGCATACCTTGTCATTGCTGGTTATACATTGTCATTGGACATTTATGATAAGCAGTCTATATTTGGAATGCTCTAGCTTAATCAAGTGTTGCAAAAAATCTTTCTTCTTGCATTTGGATGCTCCTTGCAAATGATATTTGGTTGTTGTCTTCCCTAGCCTACCTTGAAGCCATCATTTTAGGAAGTCAACCAAAGTCAATGTAATCCTTGCCCATACCCGCCTTACTTACAACTATAGGACTTAGTTTGACTTTACAGGAAAGCCCTCCTTAGGTTAGAGACCCTGTTACCGACCAAACTAGCAAATCACCAAGGTCCACATTCTGCTAGGAAAGCAACATAGGGATAGGCGCCCAATGTCACCACAACACCTATCCTTCCCTATTCGAGCCAAACTCCTACACTAAGAGGCTCCGGGAGGCTTCCCAAAAATGTCACTTCACCTCAAAGGATCTTGAGACCAAAGCCTAAACTTAAAACATTAGGTGAAGGTAGGAGTTAATTGTTTGATTGATTTGCTAGACTAATAGATAACATAGAAAATAAAACAATGGAACAACAAGCATAACTTACCCCAATCTGTAATGTTCCTTTCCGAGTAGGAGCTCCAGAGAGGAAGGCTTAGTAGTCTAGACTCTAAACATCCCCTTTTAGACTATAGTCAGGAAGAAACAAAGGAAAATGGTCATTTGATGTCATTTCACTAGGGAATATTATATTTCGAAAGTGACATTAAGTGAAAAGTGGGAAAAGAGCCAAATACAAAGGTCGCTTAAGTGAAAGAGGATAAATATAGAGGTCAACGAAGAATTAGGGTTTGAGAGAGTATATGAGGGAGAAAAACAACCTAATTGATCATTATGACGGATTATGATTTGAGAATTGATCTCAGAGGAGAAAACACAAAGGTTCAGGCGAATCAGTGGAGGATTGTGGATTCCAAGAGGAAAACACTAGTTGATTGGATTCGGTGTTGAGAGACACACCCTAGCCAATTGGGAAATCCATACAGGTTTTCCATTGCTTCATCACAGTTTCAACAACGGTAGTTTTAGCATGGATTCTAGAGAAGAGGATCTATCACAGAGTAGGTCGCTTCACCTGAAGAGGCCTAGTGAATCTTAGCCCTTCAAACCCAGTTGAGATCAGGGCAAGGCACTTCCATTGAACCATCCAGAGTACGTTTCTGAGCATCCTAGCCACCAGGGCATCATATTCAGGCAGCGGGGGTTTGCAGTGGGTTTACCGGTAGCAGAGATAGTACAGTTTATTAGATCTACTCATCCAGGGAGACATTGAGCCAGATTCCTTCCAACCCATTAGAGGAGGAGGCATGGCTCCTCTATTGAGATAGTTTACAACAGATTCCGACAGTGGAGTGATCCAGGGCGACTTATCCAGCGATTTCCGGCAGTTGCAAGGTAAGTTTGTGGGTGAAAAGAAGGTCACCAACCTTGGGGACTTAGTAGATCAGTAGATCCATCCGACGTAGTTGAGCTTGGAGCAGGCCACATCCAATGGGCCAGTTTCCATCAGTTTCCGATGGTGGAATCTAGCAGATCCACCTTGCATGTGACAGTTCGTCATGCATGCAGAGGTTTTCCACATGCATGTCATCCGACCAGCTTGCATGTCATCCGACCAACTTGCATGTCATATTTCAGGCCTTGCATGGCACCGATCTATCATCGCATGCAGTTTCTGGTACTTTTCTAGTTTATATCTTTGTATTTCCAGCATAGATCCATTCTTTATCCGATCTATCCGAAACTATTTGATTATTATTTACACGCATGCAGTTTTGAGTGAATTTTGTACATGCATGCGATTGTTTGTAATTGACTACTTAATCCAAATATCTAAACAAGCCATTCTACTCAAGCAAACAAACATGCAAGCTTTGCATGAAGCTCAAAACTATTGAAACTCAATCAAAAACCCTTAACTGCATCCAGAATCCCAAAGAGTATTAGTTTCGACAACAGATAGTCAGCAGTTGAGGTTAATATCTAGATCTGCGGATCTAGGGATATTACACAATCTACCAAAATATTGATAAAATACTGCACAAGGAGAGGGTTAAAATTTAAATACTCTTACCACTTCGTGACTGATTTGTACTATCTGTACCTTGAATAAAGTAGCTGGAAATGGGATGTTTCCTTGCTGTCCTGTTATATCAAACCTGCAAAACAGTGGAAAAACGCAGAAAACAACAAGGAAAATAGCCTTTTGAGGCCCCCCACACTAGATCAATAAATTTGTGGGTGAAAAGGGTAGGGCAGCAAGGTATGAGTGAATACTATGCCCTAGAGCCCTTAGATCTGCAATAAAAATATTTTCCAGCTGGCTGGAAATTACCTTTGCAGATTTGAGGTTCAAATCCCCCTAGGGTCAAAACCCATAAATGAATTCCAGCCAACAAGGTGAATTGTTGGGGCTGAAAATCAATTGATGTAACTAGAAAATAAACGATAAAACTTTAATAAACAATTCCGGAAATGAAGAGAGGGTTTGAGTGATGAGATACTTGAATATCCCTTTATATGAGGAAAATAGGTGTAAATATGAATGTATTCTTGCTGTAATAACACAGATCTGCACACTATTCTTCAAGAAACCCTTGTTATATATGTTAAATAAAGCCCAACAACTCAATGGTAAATTTATCGTGGGGTAGAGAAATTCCCAAATGGCAAAATCTCCAAGATCTACTAGCTTTTAAGATACAAGAATTAAGATCTAAGCTAGGGTATATTTTTTTTGGATTTTAATGATAAAAAGAATGGTTAAATTTGAAAATAATTGGTTGAAGAAATTGAGAGAAGACTTTACCTTTTTCTTACCTTTAAGATGGCTCTTGGTTTGAGAGATTGTGACCCCGTGAGTTCAAGATCGGCCTTGGACTGATTTCTGGTTGATTGAGTTTGGAGTCAAAAGACTAGCGCCCCCAATACTAGAAATGTTTACAAGATGGGTTGCTCCTTGGATTTGCTAGGAAAACTCTTTGATGGATGGTCTCCAAGACAATCAATTGACTTGGGTCAAAGTGACAAACAACCACTTGGTTGAAGCTACTTCCAAAGAAGTTGGTCCAACAACTTGGGTTTGTTTCACTAGGCACCCATAAGGAAATGGAAGAGACGAAGAGTCTAGTTCCTTTCCTCCACGTGATTATGTATCTCCTCAATGGATCGATTAATCACCTTTTGCAATTATCCTTAAAATCCCTTGTTAAAGCACAAAACAATATATCCTTGGCCAAGAAAAAACACATTACAGTAGACAATCCACAGTGACACAAGAGAATTGAGTTCAAAATTATGACATTATGATCTCACAAAGTTTTCAACAACAACAAATGAGAGGAGGGGTTAGCCTTATATATTTTTTCATTAAAATGACTAGTTTCTCTCTCTCATCAAAAAATATTTTCTTGGTTTGCTCATCCACAAATGGTTGGAGGCTAAACCATTGATAGAAAAATAATATCTTTTTACATCAAAATAACCCACAAAGGGTTTGACTTGACTCCATGAGGCAACAACTATCTCCATAAATCTTCAATGGCTAGTTTAGAGGACCGAATTAATCTTAAATGAAGGTTGATCTGATTTAAAAATGGCATGATTTGTTTGGGTGGATGTGCCAACGTCCCTTTGTTTACTCATGTATTGCAACAACTAGTTGAGGTGGAACGATTTGTTTGATACGTGTGCTAATGAGTTGTATTTTGATTCCCCTCCATCCAAAGTTTGACTAGCTTTAATCCATAGCTGTTCCATTAACTAAATCAGCTCTTTAAGAATGCTTGACGACAATGAGGTGGGGGATGATTTAGTTATTAATGCATCGATGGCTCACTCCAAATGTTCAACGGTCCTTCACTTTATTTGACCCAAGCGACTAACAATGATTGCCAACGGATTGCTTGAGAGGGTGGATTTAATTGAGTGGTGTTTAATCCGGTTTAGAGAATGCCGACTTGATTGACCTGTCCATGGTTAGGCAAATGCGGGTGGCTTCCCTTAATATATGGCGGCTTATTTATTTATATGGTAGTGGCTCCACTTCCTTATAGAATGGCAGCTCCCTTTATTTTATTGGTGGCTGGGTTTCTTTATTTGTGGCAGCTCATTCACCATATGCTGTGACTCTTTCCTCTTTATCCACGGACTTAGAGAATAATGGCTGCCTTAGATCTGCCCCTTCTTTCC
The DNA here is from genome assembly GCA_009831015.1 of Picea engelmannii. Classification (NCBI taxonomy): domain Eukaryota; kingdom Viridiplantae; phylum Streptophyta; class Pinopsida; order Pinales; family Pinaceae; genus Picea; species Picea engelmannii. The sequence continues at coordinate 43,909 of ML852008.1, forward strand.
ATGTTTAAACTAGGCTTGATACACCCTCATAATCTTCCATAACACTTTAATATAATATCACTTTTGATGGGTTTCCACTTTAATTACTTAATGTCTTGGAATACAATTAAATAAAGGAGATGGCCCCTTATTATAAAATAAAGCAATTTTCCTTTTTAAAATAAAGCCATTAATGTGCCTTTTAATTTTCCTCCATAGCCAGGTTTACCAAATCCACGTAAAAATTCCTGGACCTAAAAATTCTGTCACATGGGATTTGTCCGGAACGAGCTTCACTTTACCTTTATCATTGAGTTTATCTTTGCATGCCAATGAATGGCCTTCTTTTGCCACGTTTCCTTCATAAATGTCCCTGCGAGACCTTTTTTTAAAAATTTTAACGTGGCATGTCAAGTATGCATGAAGATGGTCAATCTGAGCCCTTGTTGCATTTTCGGCCCTGGGATCTTGTGCATCAAGATTTGTGAACTGCCTCGGAAAATGTGAGATGTTGAGAAGTTTATGAGACTGCCATGTTGAGAACAAAAAATGATAAATGCACTATGGCCAAGGAATGCATATAGACTCAATACAAAATAACCATGTGGGAAGACATAGGTGTACATGACATGGACCGGACTAGGCCCCACAAACTACAATCACCCCTACATAAGACCCATGGTTTCACACAACTCATGTGTCTACGATAGATCCACTCCAAGGCCTCCAATCTCATCCAGGACGAAAGACATTGAAATGGGGACTAAGGAGACTGATCATGGTCGAACCAAGTCTGGGAGTCCATACAACATCATCCACTATGGTTTACATGGCTTTAACTTGCATCCTTGGGCTTACAATGGTGTAGCCAAGTGAAAAAATGTAGGGTACCTTCTGGAGAGGTAACAAACCCTAGTCTAGAATAGTAGAAGAAAGAACGTCGAGGTGACAGTGGGTGGTTTGCTTGTTCTGTTGCTCCAAACTCCCCTTTATAGCATGGGACTTTCCTTAGGCGTGAGTTTGAGAAGCAACAAGATCTTGCTTGTCAGGAGTCCTGTTTGATGAAGCTAGAGCCACAAAGTGGATTCTAGTGCATTTTCAGTAGAACTTAAATAAAATTCTCTCTGAAGATCAAGATGATCTTGTACATTCTTTTCCATGAAGGCCTATCAAATTTTTGATGCTTTATAATATATGCTGTTGTTCCTGAGTCTGTACTAAGGCTTAAAGTACAGTGTCAAGGCATCCGAAAAGAGGTAAAAGATGTATACAATAATAAAGTCTCATTTGGTATGGGAAACTAAGGGAGATTTCTACGTTCCCGACGTCTAGCTTCCAACTGTTCCTGGGTTGCGATATCTTGTTCAATGGCCGCCCATGAACGTTCTAATTCTTCCCGGGTATTAGCAGTTCTAAGGGTCGTGCTGAAAAGATTTGATGCGATATTAGTTTGATCTAATATCCCGAGTTGAATATTGGGTTGAATTACCGTGGGTACAGTCATTGAGGAACAGTAAGGGTATGGAAATGATTTAACAAAAGATTTTAATGGCTGATTCGATTCGGTCGAAAATAAGAGAAATCTTCGTATGAAGAACGAAATGGGACTACAAACGAAAGACCCTTTCCCGTAACTGTATGATTTTCGTAAAAGATGTGAAATGAGAGAAGAACGTCTAATACTAGTAACGTAAAATCCTTATCGATAAAAACTCACATATATATGGAAAAAGAAATTGACATGAACATAATTGACATGGTGCA
>ML852009.1:29137-43029 GCA_009831015.1 Picea engelmannii
CACTTATTTTGATCATGGACTTGCTCCGTCTGACTCTCAATGCATATTTCATAATTCATGTGCAACACCAACTCTGTGGTTACCAGACTGGTGTGTGTAGAAACGAGGAAAAATTAGATATGTACCTTTATTAAGTATCAACATCAGATTTTATACACCATGTACCCATATCGCATTCCATACTTGCGGGTTCTCAGGTGAGAGGGGTCAAAATAAAGCCTTCTATTGTTCCATGTTCTACAAATAGCACATACAGTTCCGCGATATACAATTTGACAAGCGGACTTGCGGGGTGGATGAGATTTTAGATGCCATTATTTGGATTGCGCACTTGCGAGCTGCACAATATGCCTCTAATGTTTCTTGTCCTGTGAATAGCCATTATGGTTGGGCGATATAGAAATTCACAAGTGGACTTGTGGGGTGGCCAACCCAACATTGCATCTGTTGGATGGTGGATGTGCAGGGTAGTTTCCTCTATGCGCAAAACAAAAAAAACCAAAAAAACATAGTTGCAAATAAGTTTGACAAACACAGAGAAAGTAAACGAAAAACTTTTTACTGTGGAACACGGGCAGGAAAAGGGTGAACCTTTGCATGGTTTGGTCTACGTGTGTGGGTAGGAGTTCTTTGTGTCCTCTACTTTTCCCGTCTGTTTCTATGAAGAAAAGTACAAAGCAAAACGGATATGAACATAAGTTCAGATGTTAAGAAAAAGGCAACTACTATGTACATATACAAAAAAAAAATAGAATACGTTGAATAGAGTCAGAAATAGTTTTTGGGAGGATGTACCTTTTTTTTTTTTTCTACACGATGTAAATTTTAGAATTTGAGTAGAACATCGTCTAGAGCAATGTGTGTACAAATCAGAGATACATATATGCTTTCAAACATATAAATATGAGTTTGCAATAACTTTGATGTATATGTCATAATTCAAGTGCAATACCAATTGTATCGTGATCAGACCAATATGTGTCTAAGACAAACATACTTTATTGAGAAATGGGCACATTGGACTAGACATGGTCAATTAGTGCATTTTGCAGATGGACTGTGTTGTTCATAAGAAAGCGAAGACTATATTTTCACATGTAGTTTTCCAATTCTTTTGTTCTGCCCGTATTTTGTAGCATATCGATATTGAAGTCTCCTACAAGTACAATGGGTCCGTTCAGATGGAAATGGGTCAATGCATTGGAAATAACATGTACTATGTTGGAGAATGTTGCATGGGGAGCAACATACAGATTCAATATTGCAACTTATGTTTCATGAGAAAAAAAATTTGCAAGCACCAACTCAACATTGTTTTCTTCATTATGTAAATGGTCCAAAATTGGCAGATGTTTTTTCACCGGTATCATGACCCCATGTGTAATGTAACTTAATATGCAATTGTGATTTGGGAATTGTTTGTTCTCTGTGCATAATGCCATGTTTGTTTCTTGCAAGCACAGAATATCGGATTGCATTATATCATAGTCATTTGGTATATCATCCATGTGTTCATTTAAGTTGTGTGTGTTAATCGAGAGAATTGATACAGATGAATTTGTTTGTATGGATTGGTAATCATAATGAAGTTGCCATTTTGTAGTGGTCCTCAATCGTTCCATTTCAATATAAACTTTTTGTTTCACTTTGAAGTTATCTTTTGTGAGAGGACTTAGTAAATACAAGGACTCTATGCTTCTAACACGGGACAATGTTGTGTAGACAAGTCCATGTATCTGAATTCCAGCAGGCTGAAAAGAAACTTTATCAAGTGTTAGTCCTTGTGATCTATGGACTATATGTGCACATGCAAGTTTAATCATAAACTATTTTCAAATCTTCAGTTGACCTGTCTTTGCTGATGTTGATATTGGCTTCGATATTCACAAAATAGGTGTCCAATCACTTCCAGTATTTGAATTATATAGATAAGACAACTTGCTTTCTTGTTTCTTGCCTATATGTGGTTCATGGAACTTAATCCAAAGGACATCCACTTTTTCTGTCTCGGTATAGCCTTTCAGTATTCCATCTGCACCATTCACCAAGCCATCCTTTGAATCATAGTTGCAGGAATATATTTCAACCAACATTTCTAATTTGAGGACAAGTTGCAAAGGCAATGTGACTGAATGTTCATGTTGTGGCACATTTCCATGGTTGTCTTCTTCCAAGTCAATGGAATTGATGATGATATCATCACCAGGCATTAGGGAGCGCATGTGGCTGTTATGGTTTGCAACATCCTTATTTCTGTAGAATAGGTAAGGGAATGTTGGGTCTGTTGGTGCAGGTCGTAAGCATCTCAAATTGATATGGGTCAAGTCATCATGTGTTTGGATGTTGGTGCGTATTCTATTCATAATTGCAATGAATGTTTCATCTTTTTGGCACATTGTAGTATGCAACTCAAAGCATTTAATATTGTCTCTCCAGAAGTCATGGGTGACTGTTTCGATGTTGACTGTTGGTTGTTCAAATATCAAAGAATCTTGGATGGGCTGTGCCTAGTAAAGATCCCCACAAAATATCATGTCAATGTTTCCAAAGTATTTCGTCTGCACATGTTTTATGCTTCTTAGTTGTCTGTCAATGGAATACAATAACTGACTCCCAATCAAAGATGCTTTATCTATAAAGACAAGTTGGAGTTCCTCATAAAGCTTAGATAATGTATCCAACATTTCCTTGCTAAGTGGAAGAAACTGTGACTTGTTAAAAGGCATTAAAAATGCAGAGTGGACTGTTGTTCCACCAACATTGTATGCAACTTTTCCTGTGTATGAAACTATTAGGCCCTTTGGTTTCGTAGGATAAAAGGAATTGCTTGAATCATAGATTCATATAAGCATTTGGAACAATGCTTTTGCTGTGAATGTCTTGCCTGTTCCTGCTCCACCTGTAAGGAACACGTGCACATGAATGTTCATGTTCAAGCGTTTTTTAAGAGAAATATCCTTTACAATTGTTTGTTGTTCACGATTCAACAGACGTCTTATTCCGTGGTATTCATTATTTTCAATTAGGAAAGGATGTTTTGTAACTTGAAAACCAAGATTGATAAGTTTTTCACTTCCAGCTGTTGGAGGACAAGACAAATCGCCTTGTAAGTCATAGGACTCAGAAGCAGTTCTGGTTTTTTTTGGGTCTTTGAATGTGTCATCATGATCGCTAGGGTTTTCTAGGTCATTAAGTGCAACATCTAGATTGCCCCATCTTGGATTAACATTGTAGGTAAATCTAGCTTCATTGATGTGCACCATAGTCTCAGATGCAACATACACAACCTCCTATGTATAGAAGATGTGCATTAATTTCTCTTCATTTTCATTGAACGGAACGTACAACAACAATTTTTCTCTACAATAGTTTTCATAGTCACAATGTTTGTTGTATTTGAAAAATCGTATGACAGAGGGTTTTTTTTCTTTTTGATATGGGTGCACCATTTTTTTTGTAATGCGATACGGATTATGCTAAGAAGATATTCTTAATAGGAGATGGACACTGGATGTAATAATCAATAATAGAGTGACATACCACGTCCTCTGAATTGTCGGGCTCTTGTTGCAGAAAAACCGGTGGTTTAAGGACAAATGTGCATTTTTCAAGTGGAGATGTGTTTATGAAGACACATTTTCTTGAACTACAAGTGAGGGGCAAGGAAAGTGCAATGTGAACTGCTTGCAGAGAAGACATTTGTTGAAGATTAAACAATGTATTTCCAAGTGTGTGTATCATTTTTATGGCATCAATATGACTTCTTTGATGTTCTTTGCGTATTTTTCCGAATTCACTTGTCATAGATTTGTCACTCTTCATCATATACGAGGTATAGTATGATGCTACATCATATGCATTCAACACGTACTACGCATCTGTATTTTCTTTCCACATAACTGGCATATCCTTGGAGAAACCATTGTTCCAAATATGGGAGAGTTGTTTTTTAAGGAAAAGTGTTGGTTGCCTAAGCGTAAATTGTATGGCTTGGATGTTCTCATCTTCTGAAATATTTACCTGTGTTAAGAAGGCATCAAAGGTCATCATTTCGTCAAATCCCCCTTCTTCTAGAAATGTGAACAAGGATTTAGATTTCTCAACAACAACATTTTCCTCTACACTAACTCGCTCTATGATTCTTGTAGCTCTCATTGGCGGCACAGGAAAGTTGTATATGCAATGTGAGTTTTTTTCGTTTTCTACAACTTCTTGTATGGTAATGTCTATGGACTTTCACAAGTTCTGGATCCAAATGATCTTTGGTGCATGTTATGTATTTATCCACAAATTGTTCGATCTTTGAATTGTTATCGGCTCCATACATTGGTGCATCCTCTATCCAAAACAATGCATGGTCATGTTCATTTCCCCTATTCAGGAATTCAGTGACAAAAAAGTAGTTCGAAATTTTTCCAAAAAATGTTTCATCATGGCATATCAATTGTCTCAAAGCATTTATTCCATGTCTATAGTAGCGAGTACATGTCACTGGGTCTTTTCTTATGAGGTAGTCAATGTCGCTATTTTCTAGTGTATCGATTTCTTTTTTACGTTTCCTGTTCTTCTGCAGGTCAGATACCGTAGCCACCAATGGATCCCAACATTTCTCTGCACTTGTAAATGTGACGAAAAATGTTGGCAAGCCTAATTGTCGAATCATTGCAAAAATAATTTTTTTGTTTTGTTGCAAATAGTTAGGAGAGGTGCGTATGTTTTTGAAATCTATGTATCCAATATCAGATTTCAAAATTTTTTCTAGGTTAACTTTTTACTTCACATCCTTCGCAAACAACTTTCTTCCTTCTAACTAGCGTTTTCTTAATCGAACCCACATGCAAGACATAACTTGCTCTATTATTATGTGCATTGTCTTGAAAAACAAATTTGTTATGTGACAAGAGAAGCAACCGCTTGAATGTAGCAACTCCCATCGGACTATTTTATGATAACTGAGTCATTCTGTATTATCAGTGCCATGTGGATCTCCATAGAAGAGTGTTGGAAAGTTCATTTCCTCAGTGAATTTGTCCTTGAATATTCCAAGTGGACGCTGCCCCTCGGCAGGTGCAATTTTGACAATTTTGTCTTGCAAGTCATGAATGCACTATGAATCAGTGAATCCGTGCACCAATGTTTCAGTAGATGTTTCCTTGTCTGATTCATCACTTGCATCAAAATCACTAGGATTTTCAAGAGTATCTACAGAGTTTCCATGTTCTTCTGCAAGAACACTATTCCAGTTGGCATTTATACAAATGTTCTCTGCTTTGTACAGGGCTCTGGAACATAATTCCTTTAATGCTTTCATAACAACATGTAGATGCAGTTTTCTTTCCTGATAGGAATTTTTGTATCGCAAGCGTCTTTTTAGAGCCACAACGATTGTAATTGTATTGTTAATAGATTGTGGCAATGCTTTTTGCACAACATCTAGTTGAACAAGCACATTAATAATTGATCCTGTTAAGCCCATATGGGGTCATTGATAGCCCCAATGTTTGATTTGGGCAAATGCAATTCAAAGAGACACAAGTCTCTCCTCGAGTTTCGTAAGTGCACTTACATCTTCTAGTGCTGTATTACATCTTATTCGGTCAGGGGTTGCAAACTGTGGCAGTTTTCCATTTTCAAGCAATCGTTTGCATGGAAGACAAACTTTCGCACTGGAAAATGGTTTATCCTGGGCTGTCAAGCAGAGGTATTCTTCTTGCAAATCAGGCATGAAAGCCTTATTGTGTTTTGAAAAATTCAATTGTTCACAAATTGCACATGCAATGGAAGGAGTGTCTTTCATTTGTTTCATGTAGTTCTGTCTTGTATTTTTCTTTCGCAGGGAATTATTCGTAGAAATTGTTTCCTGGTTTTCATTTCTACTACTGCATGGTGTTGCATGTAGATTACGAAGTCGTACAGTTGCATCACCATGATTGGATATGCAATCACAGATGTTTATGCTTTGTTCTACACGAACAAATTTCTTTACATTGTGATATGTGAGTTTCTCTCTAAAAGGAAGTGTAGCAATGCAATTTTTTTCTCTCGTGCATGACCTTTTTCAATTTGTGGTAACTTAGTCTACGTTTCTTGCCCAAGGGCAGGATGAGCTGGTGGAAAATGGGATGAATTTCACTTTCACCCAGTTTTTGAGAAACTACTTTACGTTTTTTGTTCAAGGCCTCTATGACCTTATCAGAAGTCAGGCGAATTTGATGAATATTTTTTTTCAAATTGTGATAACTTACTCTACATTTTTTTGTCTAAGCGGTCTATGGCCTCATCACAACTGTCATGAATTTTACGAATGTTTTTTTTTGTTCAATACCTGTCTACCCATATCGCAACTGGGAAGACTTTCATTTTCACAAAAAAACATTCCACGTGTATGCAAATTCGATGTCGTTTGGGTGGCATGGACAATCAACCCTGAACTATTGATATGTGCAAGCAAAGGTTCATAATGGATATGTGTTGTATCTATTTTCAATGAAAGGATGTCAATTGTTCGATCGCAATTTGAATCAATAACCCAAGAATGAACAGTGACATCTAGCAAGGGAAACCACACCTGGATATTAACCCTAAATATGACAAACAACCATTGCAAACATAATCTGCAACCCTCCATACACCCTTTTTCATATGGAAGCACCATGTTCACAAGGTATTCCTGCCAAATTCCAACTGTCGACATATTTTCTATGAGATATGGGCAAAGGTGTTGATGCAAGCACCTAAAAGCTTGTTGGCTGCCACCTATAATTGCATTGAAAAAGGACTGTACAGTGTAAATTCCCAGTGACTGAACATCGAATTCTACTGGTACCAAACAACAAATTGCATTGAACAGACTATCTCCACAGCTAGACACAACGTTTGTTGCCAACTGTAAACCATGGCAATCTATGCCATGCAAAATCCCTTTGCATTGCGATTGAAGGTCTTTGCAAATAATGAACAAGTAGATACGAGGACCTTCTATATTGCATATGGGAATTTTTCTATACACTAGTGGTTCATAATGGCCACTGAGGGCATTGGCATCATGGACCAAGATGCAATATGGATTGTTAGATGTTGTTTTATTGAATAGTAGATATCTTGTTTTTCTTGTCAATGACCAAATGGCAACTGATATATTCAGCTAGTTAGACAGCCATCGTATACAAAATGTATCTCCCCAAAGTCCCCTCTGATGCAGAGGCAGAACTGGAGATGCAGACAACCGCATTTTTGAAAAATACGTAGTGACATCTTGTATTCCATGAAACTGCCGAAGAAAATCAGATTCCAATTCGTATTCATAGGACTGTAAAGCCTCAGCATCACCATTTTTAAAAAAGGTCAAGAAATAATCTATCAATCCATTGCGCAACTCGGTCGACGAATAGAGGAAATGCAATAGAACCTGGAATGTATCAAAAAGGAAATCCCCAACAGTATACGAGAATGCATCCAATATAAAAGACACATTGCTATGCAAAACCACATCAATGTTGTCATGTGCAATGGATTGTGCAGCTATTTCGTACGACTCAACATCTAGTACCTCATTCATCTCTTCAACTGTCACTTTGAAACTATTTTCTACATAGTTTCACTTTCTATGAAAACAGAGAAAAGCAGGAGAAAAAAATAAAAGGTAGCAAAATAGAAAAAAAAAACAAAGCAGGGCACCAATTCCCGTATGTATCTTTGAACCTTCTTCTTCTCAAATTCAATTCCCCCCTAGTCCCCATAGAAGATGAGAAGAAAACAAAGAAATAAATAAAACAATAACTTTACTCAGCAGAAATAGAATAGGTAGACACAGTGTTTCCACCCACAGAATGAAAGCATACCCTGTGTACATACCTCGCTCGATGGTTCCCTCTTCTGATGGATCCCAACTAATTTTCATAAAGCCCTTTGCATTGCAAGACACATGCTTCCCAGGAACAGAAACTAAGAGCACAGACAAAGATGGTGAGACTGCCACCATTGAAAAACAACAACAATAGGGAAACTTAGCCTTCAACAAAGGACGACAAGAGCTCAGCCCCCAAAAATGCAAACCGCAACAACAGGTCCAACAACTTGCAAAGTTGAAAAACAACAAACCAGTGAACAACCACAAAGAGCTCGAACTGCAATTGCAAGACCTCAACTTTGCAAAGTTGAATCAAACAAGAACCAGAACCATGGAACGAAGCACCGAACAAGGGTTGAACACTCGAACAATGATGCCGACCATGAACGAAACTATATTGCAACCCATATGTAAAATAATCATTTAACACTGCCAACACTGTTAGGTAAATAGTTAAGATTGTCAGGACCATCGAAGGGCATAGGCCTGTGCAAGCATTTAAGAAAATATGCAGCGTGGCAAACCTGTTCTCTCGAAGCATGCAACAATAAAGCAAAAATCAGACATAGTAATATGGTAGAGAATGTATTCTATCCAGTAGAAAATGCTAAGGGAGAAATTTGAACGAATGCTAGCATTAATCCACCGTCGACCAATGCATAATAAAATATATAATTCAAAAAGACCATATACTACCAAATACTTTAGACAGGTCAAGATATTTAACATTGGGAATAATGAAGGCTGCAATAAGACCTCCAATCCTTTGTCCAATCAAATTTTGACAAACATGATAACTTTTTATTATATTAAAATCGATGTCTTCACTTCCCTTGTTCCAACAATAGACAATATGGAAATATTTCTGGTCAATGCACAATCTAATAACAGGTCAACGATTTATCAATCGCTATAGTCCCTCTACGCCTATGGCAGGGACTAATAATGATAGTGAGCAACTTACAAAAGAGTCATATGGAAATTTTCGAGCAATGAGAATCATTAATAATAATGATAGTGAGCAACTTACAAAAGATTTTTGATTGTTTATATTTGTTTATGTAAGAGGTATTAAGTTCCATTAAAATAATGATGATTAATTTTATGTTTTTAATTAAAAAAATAGTTATTATTAATATATTATGTATGTTTTTTTTGGAAAGTTGTAATTTTAAAAGATATGAGAATTTTTGCATAGTTATGATTGTAATTTTCTATGAATTTCCCATTGAAACTTTGTTTTTTTCTTCTAAAGATTAATGAATCAAATGATATTTCTAGTACTTGTCTCTTCTTCTATTTGAATTCTATTTTTTTTCCATAATATTTCAGTTCGGTACTATTACCTTGTTTATTTATCTATGTTATTACAATTCCTCAAAACTTTCATGTGCCATACTAGGAAATTTTTTGGTAAGGGTGATTGGGAAAAAGTAGACAATTGAGATTTTGTTAAAGAACTCACCTTATACATTTAGTGAAAATGGATTTTGATACATTTTTTAATCACTTGATAAGAATTTTTGTCAAGTATATAATAGCTCATCAGAAAACAACAACTAAATATTTTTCCTTCTTATTGAAAGCCACTCCAATCTAAATTGTGGATGATTTGAGGGATGTCTAGCTCTATCTAAGTTTTCACTATCATATTCTTTAAAATCTAAACCTAGGTTTATCTCAAATTCTAAATTCAACTATACAAAGTTAAGTATCTTTTCTCAAATTTTCATGTCATATACGAGCTTGTAATTAGTAATCTTAAAATCGATATTTCAAATAGAATTCTTTCTGCAATCTTTCAATTTCCTATTGCTTTTCTTTTCTCTTCCTTATATTTTGGTTTTAAGGTAATGTTGTTAGCTTTCTAGGAATACTAGTGTAGCAAATAATTTATTCTTCTTCTTGACCTTTTAATAGTGTTGAAGATTCTTTTGTCTTTAACCCTCATTATCCATGAATATGTTCCATTATGTTATAGATCAAATGAATTCTTCACTTACAAGATGTATTCCTCATAATCGTCCTTAAATCATTTTGTATGAATCTATTTTTTCACTAGAGGGATTCATACTTCAAAAAATATTATGAATCTATTGTCTTCATTAGATGGATTTGTGATTCTTTTCTTTAGACAAAGTTATGGCTGAATCATATCTAGTGAATTTTCATGAATCTATTCTCCTCACTAGATGAAATTACTCTAAAAGGAAATCAATTTATTTTTATTGCTTGTTAATTTTATGTTTTTTCACTAAATAGAATCATGCTCATTTATTCTCCTCCACAATTCCATTAAAAATAATCATGCTTATTAATGATTCCATTCATACTAGTGAATTCTTCATTTTTCCTATGAATAAATCAATTTTTATGTTTCTTTCTTGATAATTCTGTTTTTCTCACTAAACAAAATCATGTTTACCTATTTTTTTTTTCTTCTTGGTGATTCCATTTTGTGAATTCTTCACTTTTCAAGATCTTCATTAGATGAAATGGATTCTCTTTAAATGAGATCACACTTTGTGTAAATTTTCACTCCTCTTTTGATAGGATGATATTTTAGACTTAACATTTTCCAAATTCTTGCAACCATTGGAAAGGTCATCACCAAATTGGAATGAGTATGAGAAACTTGTGTATTAGTCATCCAAATTGGAAAAAGGAGGAATACTTGGAGTGAGTGGAAATCTCACGTATTATTTGTAAAAATGGGAAATTAGTTTTATGTGAAAATCCAACTCATAAATTAGTTTCTTAATTTTAAGGGGAAATTGGTTTCCTAGTCTCAAGGAGGACATTAAGGGTCTCATGAGTTGGTTTGGACTCTTCCTCACTTTATTACAAGTGGTTTCCAAGTCTCAAGGACGAAGTTAAGGGTCTCATGAGTTAGTTGAGATGATTTCTCATTTTTGTTCTTGAGTGGTTATTAGATCCTAAATTTGTGGATCTTGTCTCCTTTAATTATGGAGCTAAGGAAAACTATATAAAATCCTTATGTAAGCTTTGGGTGGGATCCCCTGGTGGATCACCCCTTCAGGGTTCCCTTTATGGAGTTGATGAGAGAGACCATTTTTATGCCACATGATTGTGAGAGATCAACCTTTGTCAGACGAGATCGTCTTTTTGTAGGAGAGACATTGCCACATGATTGTGAGAGATCTAGACTTGTATTGTTAGAGGAGATAATCACTTTGTAGGAGAGACATGGGCACATGCTTGTGAGAATATAACTCTTTGCATTGTGCATGAGAGCATCTCTTCGATACTTCCACCTATTGTGGGAATTCTACTACCACTTGTTGATGTGGGAATTCAGCCCTTTGCATTGTAAAGGAGAGTATCTTTGAAGAAGAAAATGAAGTAGTTCATAGATTTTATGAGCCCGGAGACATAGCCAGAAGTTTATCGTGAACTTCGTTAACAACTCCGTGATATCTTTCCTCATGTGTTGATATTTTGTCTCATGTTTTCTTATGAATATTTTATTTTCGCAATTATGTTCATTAAATGCATTAAAGAATGGATTATGGGACTAACAACACATTCACCAAGTTATATTCAATTTGAATTTGGATTCAAGGCTTCATAAGTCTATCTTTTCACCTTTGATGCAATCAAGTTCAATAGATTTGCAATTGTAAATATGACCTTTGTGAAGTGACCTAGAACCAAGCCAAGTTTGGTATCAGTGTCACCCTGATTTCAGATCAAGTGGTATTAGAGCAGGATTGATAGGGATTGTAGGTGTTTTATACAAGATGGGAAAAGAATAAAAAATCTTGAAGGAATCAACCAATGCATCCAAGCAATGAATGCATAGCTAAGAAGGTCTATTGAATAGGAAATGGGTCGCCTATTTGAGTAACTGAGCCATGGGGCTCCAAAATAGCTCAAAAATGAAAGTGCTCAGAATTCGACGAAATTAGAACCAACTCGAAGAGCTCACTGCAAGATTTCCAATTATGCAAATGACACCTCAAACAGAGTCCATATGACAAATTTATGGGCATATGAAATTTTCAGCAAATTGGCGAAACTGGGGAAATCCGTAGAGTGCTGACGTCAACATGCTGATGTGGAAGCACAAGAGGCCACCACGTATCATCTGTACGGAGGACGTGGCAGGTCATACGATGATGCATCAACTAATGTGGTAGGCACATTTGGTAGTATGAATGTTGATGTCAGTAGGACACATGTCATTCATTTTCAGCATTTTTGTGGTACAGTTGGATGAATAGAAAAGTGCCATGTGGCACTATACAGATGCCATGTGGCAGTACGACTATGACATGGAATATGAAGTCAACGGATGACTGGGTGTAGACATGGTAGTACATATGATGATGCCAATATGATTTGGCATGATGACTAGGCATTGACATGGCAGTACGAATGATGATGTCAACATGACATGGCATGCTGAATGGGAGGTGACGTGGAAGTACAAATGATGAAGTCATCATGACATGGCATGTTGACTGGGTGTGACGTGGTAGTATGGATGATGATGTCATCATGATGTGGCAGATGACTGGGCAATATGACGGATGACGTTAGCATGATGTGTTTGGCTGTACGATAATGTGGCGTTGGCGTAGGATGATGACATGGAATGACATACAATGATGTGGCACTGGCATATGTTGATGATGTGGCAGGTCATATAGTGATGTGGCACTGATCGTACATTGACTGGTTTCTCACTATGTAGGTGACACATGGGCCAATCACAGGATGCCACATGGAAGCCTAAATTTTCCCAAGTATGGGCACTCATTTCAAGGTGCAGGAGTATTTGTTGCTGGAATTAATGACTGTGTGGCACACATTTAGAGGCAGAGAGCCCAAGAGGGGCCTGGAAGTGGGAGTGACAAAATTTGACGAAAGTACAGTCATTTTTGCATTATTTTTCACCAAGAATCCACTAGTGCAGTCAGAATTTGTATCTGGATTTTCAAGGCTCATGGAAGAAGCCCACTTTTGTCATTAATGCATGGCATGCAAATCGAGGCAGAGAGCCCAATGAGGTCCAGAAGTGACAATGTCAAAATTTGACGAAATTATAGACATTTTTGCCCGTTTTTTTCCACGAATCCATTGGTGCAGTCAAAATTTGGATCCGAGCAGTGGATTTTTAAGCTCATGGTAGACACCCACTTTTGTCATTAATGCATGACATGTTTTTCGAGGCAGAGTTTCAATTTTCGGAAGAGGTTGAGTTTACAGTCAAAAGTTTCAGAATGATGAGAAAAACCTGTTGGTGCTATGTATGCCAAGATTTGAGCAATGCTTGGAGCGTCTTGGCACAAAAACCAATGTAAGTTTTATGCATTTATGTTTTTTGTCTCTTTTTGGAAATTCCAAGAAGATGAATGTATGTTGCAAATTCTAGTGATCTTTGAGTGTTGTAGCAGGGCAACAAGATCTGAATTATTGCAGGAAAAACATTGTTTGAGCCTTGCACATAAACCGAGACGGTGTGGTAAGAGGCGATTTTTGACATTTTGTTAGAAAGTAGTCATGTTTACAGTCGTTGGTCTCAGAATTGCGAGAAAAGTATGATGATGATGAGTATTCTTGAATCTGAGCAATAAATTCAAAGGGGACCTTTGCCACTGTATGTGAGAGAATCCATTTTATGCCTTATTTATTATGCTTCACATGTATGTAATGCGGGTTTAAAAACCATAGAGTTTCCCACTACTGCACATTTGGGGGAATTCTCCTTAATGTTAATGATGTAAAAGGTTGTAATTAGCCACTCTTGAAAGTGACGATGAGAGTGAGAGGCATTTTTTTCTATGCCTAAACCTTGTAAGCCTTGTTGGTAACATTGTAATGGGTCTTGTAGGTAGTATTGAGTGAGAGACATTGTTTTTCCTAGGCCTGTTTTGACAACATTGTAATGGGTCTTGCAACCACTATTGAGTGAGAGGCATTGTTTTGCCTAAACCTATTTTGACAACATTGTAATGGGTCTTGTAACCACTATTGAGTGAGAGGAATTATTTTTCCTAAGGCCTATTTGGAAATCATT
>ML852011.1:0-26459 GCA_009831015.1 Picea engelmannii
CGTGGAAACAACTCTCTTAGCTGGAAGGGAAGACTCTCCAAACTAGAAGAAGGTACGCAAACATTTATTTTTGTAATTGAAATAACTCTCCAGTTAGGAGGGAGCATTGAAAATATCATTTATCTTTGTAATTGAAAAATAGTACAGATTTGACAGATGCTTTCCTGTTCAGAAAGTGGATTGAGATTTCTGACGAACAGTGACTTCCCATTGTAGCTAACATGGGAGGCAGACTAATTGTTGATGTATCATAGACAGCGACTTCCCATTATGGGGAGTGGTCTAGGATAGTCATTCTTCTTGGCAGTCACTCTGAGTAGTGGTCAAGTAGAATGGTCCGCCTCGCCGAGCAGTCATTCTTTCAAAGTTCACAGTTGTGAGCAGTTTCGAAGAATCATCCATTTTGGAGGTTGATGCAGGACAGACATTCCTCGAGGGCAGACTCATTCTCTCCAGGTTACACTTTGTTTAGTGTCGGAGGAATGGCCCAGGGTGGGGAATGGTTCGGACAGTTATTCCTCGAGGGATGACTCATTCTCTCCAGGTTACACTTTGTTTAGTGTTGGAAGAATGGCCCAGGGTGGGGAATAGTCCAGGCTCAGCAATCAGGGATAGTTATTCCTCGAGGGCAGATTCATTCTCTNCGGAAGAATGGCCCAGGGTGGGGAATAGTCCAGGACAGTCATTCCTTAGGGCAAACTCATTCCCTCCAGGTTACACTTTGTTTAGTGTCGGAGGAATGGCCCAGGGTAAGGAATGGTCCAAAAATTTCTCGAGGGTAGACTCATTCTCTCCAGGTTACACTTTGTTTAATTTCAAAGGAATGGCCCAGGGTGAGAAATGGTCCAGGTTCAGAAATCAGAAATAATATTTCTTCCTTGTTTGTGAAGAATAGGGCAGATAGCCCATTGTTGATGAGGACAAACATTCCTTTTAGATCTCACAAACGTGAGTGAAATATCTGCCCAGAGGATTCAGTTTATCTTTAACAGTATTTTCTATGCAGGATGGCATCAGATGATTGTTATGGACAGTAGAGATATACTATTGTGGTGGATATGTTCCACTGTTCGTAAGGAAGATATTCTTTCAGAGCTCACAAATGTGAGTGAAAGAGTAGTTCAGATAGTTCAATCTAAATCATAACATTGTTTCTATGCAGATGAAGACTATTGTGGTGGTAGACATTCTTTCAGATCTCAGAGATGTGAGTGAAAGATTGGTCCAGATGATACAGTTTTTATCATAACATTGTTTCTATGCAGGATGCTCTCAGATGTTTGTTATGAAGACTATATGACAGTAGATGAGGACTACTGTGGTGAATATGTTTCACCGTTCGCAAACATACGTTGTTGATCAAGTACTTATGCATTACTTGATGTGGTAGTGAACCACTAGATTGTAGCTATGTACTACTATGAATAGACACATGTGTGTTCTATCCTTGTTCTAATTGCCTTGAAGACTATCAACAGTTTATTGGAGATAATGATCATTCAGATGAATGATGAACAGAGATTTTCCATACGGAAAACAATTCAGAGCTTTTACTCCTCTTGTATCACTAAATGGTGAGAGTGACTTATCCAACATCATATCTAACTACTCAGATGAAGTATGGTTTCGAGAGATGATGCAGCTGATGATGATGGTGATGCTCATGATCTAGTCATGAAATAGTCTAGATGACTATATTGATGCTACCGGATAAATGGTATATTTTTTTCTCAAGTCCATTACCTGTAAATACCTCTCTAGCTAGGAGGGAGTGTTAATATTATGGTATCTGCGGGAGGTATTTACCCCCACGTGTGAACCTGACGAGAATAGAAGACTCCGGGAAGCAAGAGAAACCCTAATGAATTGGCTAATAACCCTAGAAGCCTTGTCGGCTCAAGAAGATAATTTATATTAGGCTATTAGCCTCCAAGAGAAGAAGTCAGCCAAAAATTATAATAATATATTGAATAGACACATACCCAGAAGGATAAGTTGGCTCCAGCAAAACTGGCAGGATTACTATAAATATAGGGCACCAATTCTCATTTGCAGCATCTCAGAATTGCAGTTCTGCAGTTTGGTGTGCATTGCAGTTGCAGTTTGGTGCACAGGTTTGGAGGAAGAGCTAGTGCAACTACAACAACAACAAGTTCTCAGTTTTGGCTTGAATATCTCTTAGCTAGGGTTTGGAACATATGATCAGCTTTTTATGATGCGTTATCCTTAGGGATTGATGCGCTACTCTTTGTTTGGCTATCTAGCCTAGGGTTTGCTTCTGGAGGAATTCTCAGTCAAGGTTAAGGTGCTCAGAGGGAGGCTTCAGCCTATGGTTGGGTGATGAAGGTATCGTCAATGGTAAAACGAGCACACCATCTTCTATATTCTAACAAAAACCACGCAATTTCTTGAGAGTTTTTGGGCGAGGCCAATCTTGCATAGCTTCAATTTTCTTAGGATTCACCCTTAAACCATCCTTTTTGACAATATGACCCAAATACTCCACTTTTGAGGCACCAAAGGCACATTTGGATTGCTTGAGAAAATGTTGGTGCTGAGAAAAGAGATGGAGAACTTGATCCACATGGGAAAGATGGGTTGGCCATGTTTTACTATAGATGAGAATATCATCAAAGAAAACTAAGACAAAATGGTAGAGAAAAGGATGGAAGACGTGATTCACAGGACTTTGGAAACTGGATGGGGCATTACACAGGCCAAAGGGAATGAACAAGAACTCATAGTGGCCCTCATGATTTTGAAATGCAGTCTTGGGAATATCAACCTCTTTCATACATATCTGGTGGTAGCCAGAACGAAGATCAAGTTTATTAAAGTATTGAGCACCACTCAATTCATCCAATAGATCATCAATGACATGAATGTGAAACTCATCTTTGATGGTGAGTTTGTTGAGGGCACGAAAGTTTGGACACATGCGCCACAAACCTTTTTTCTTGAGGACCATGACCACAGGAGAAGAATAGGGACTGGTACTATGGCGGATGACACTCTCGTCGAGCAATTCTTGAACAATTTTCTCAATTTAATTATTCTGGGAAAAAGGAAGATGATACTGGAAAAAATTGGGAGGAAGACCACCCAGAACTAGAGGAATGGAATGATCATGAACACCTCAAGAAGGATAAAGTCCATGGGGGGTGGAAAATATATTTTGGTGTTTGGAGAGTATAGATTGGAGGTTAGGATGCACATATGGTGTCTCAACCGCTAGAATGGCATGGAGTTGGGCAATAATGCCCGAATGACCTTTTTTTTAGGAGATTTTCCATTCAATGGGAACTGATGATCTCAGGGGTGCTTGTTGTTGCCTTGGAACTTATATTATCGATCGTCCTGTTGAAATTGCATGGTTAATTCCTTAAAATCCATGAGGATGAGACCTAGAGTGCGTGACCATTCTACACCTAACACAATGTCACAACCACCCATGTCGATGGAAAACATAGGATATTTTAGGTTGTACTGGCCAATTTGGAGACACACATTTTCACAAAGCCACCCACATTTCATGGAACCTCCATTAGTAATCATGATTTTAAAATTGTTGAATTCATGGATATAACAATGGGTTTCTTGAGCAATGCGATGATGAATAAATTTATGAGTGCTGCCACTGTCAATGAGGATGATAAACTTCCAATTTTTAATGTACCAATTATCTTGAGGGTTTGGGGAGCAAAGAATCCAATGAGTGCATTCAAGGAAATGATTGGTTCAATGCGGAGTGATATTAGTTGGCTTAGGTAGATTTGTCATAGGATAAGCCTCTACCTCTTCATAGAAACTTCCTCATAGATGGCCATAAACAACTTATGTTCCTTACACTTGTGCCCCGGAAAATATTTTTCATCACAATTATAGAAAAGACCCTTGAGTTGGCGTTCAACCATTTCTTCCCGGGTTAATTTTTGGATATTGAAAGGGTTGGGTTAAGGATCATGAGTGGGATGGCTAGGGCGAGAAGGGAAAGACTTTTTTTGGTGTTGGAAAAAAAAACATGTTGTGCTTCCTTGACAGATTTAGTAGCTTCCAACCAAGTTTGGGGGTGAGACATGAGGACTTGGGCTCATATTTCATCCTTGAGTCCATTGATAAATCATTCTGGGGAAAAGGTATTAGACATGCCCTCGGTTCTAAAATCCAATTTATAAAATTTTGCGATAAACTCTTCCACGGTATCTGACTATTTCAATTTGGTTAAATGGATCAAGGAGTGTGTGTCTACATCAAAATGTACATAAATATTGGCCACAAATTGTGTCCAAGAAACATATCCTTGGCGTCATTTTTTACGCCATTTCCACCATTGACAACATTCAAGATCCAAATAGAGGACACTGTAATGAAGTTTGGCCAAGTCATCAATGATTCCATGCAAGGGGAAGTAATGTTCCATGTAATTTACCCAACCAGTGGGATATGAGCCATCAAATTTGTTCACCTCCACTCCTGGAAGAGGCAGATCATGATGAAAAGGGTGGGATTGAAATGACCAAGAATTGGAGGAAGTTGCACCTTCGAGGTTAGAAGGTTGTTCAAATGAGGAATAGATTCCAATAACTGGTAGGTTTTCTAGGACCTTGGAAACAAATGATTCAAGATGAGAATAAAGGTGGGATGTGTTAGCCCCAATTCCTAGGGATAACTAAGGAGATGATCTCTTGAGACCCTCAGGTTGCATACATGGAGTATCGAGAGATAGATCGACCAACAATGTCCACTTGCACAGACAAAGGCCCTCCTCACCACCATAGTTCCAGGTTCATCATGAGGGTATCCACCACATAAGCTGGTTGTTGGAAGACATTGGGTCTTACTTCATGAGGTACAATCCAAGTATTATGGTGAGTGTCATTTCAATATTTGAGGAATTTGAGTTTGTTGCATTTAAAATTTGTTTTGATTATGTAATGTCTGCCTGGAAATTATGCTCTTTGTCCTGTTTCACCTTGGTGGTTGATATTGCGCCCTAGTAAGTGGTCACCCTTAGGAATAGGTTTGCTACTGGGAGGTCCCCTTGACGATTCATTGTACTGGACCTGACCATACTTTTCATTTTCTACACTTCATCCCCTCATCTCCTTATCTTTTGGGATTTTTGGGTGTACTGACCTAAGAAGGGTTTGTTCCTCATTTCATGGGAAGAAGGGCCTAAAGGCCTAGAGGGAATGTAGCTGGAAAAGGATAAAATCCAAAGTATGAACCTTCCATATGCTCTCCTGAAGAGGTCTTGAAAACAATGAAATTCTTCTCCTAAAAAATCAAAGACCCATAAAACCAAAATTTACATTATATACATGTCCCACTTGTTGAGGTGTGTACACTCATGTGGTGTCCCTTTATTTCCATGCATATGGAACTTTGTACCTCTAGTTTCAGGTGAATCTGTGGTACTTCCCCCCATCTAATTGATTCACAAATAGGGAGTACCCAAGGTTTGGAATTTAATTAACTAATAGAAATAAATGGGCTTGGAAAAAGGATGCATTGAAAATGAAGGTGGAACACACCCTCTACAAAGGCACCCATAAATGAGACACTATGATCCCTTATATGTCATGAACCCCATGCCCAAAGTTATTCCCCCCCATCCATATAATCTTCTCCACATGTCTTAGAGAGGGGTTCACCTGGGAAACACTCCTTGACTTAGAGGACGATTCATCCAATAGGTCACCTTATCAACCCCCCCATACCTAAACTTGGTAAATTGCATAGGGTCTTTGAGCACTTGTTTAGTTTGATGAGGTGGTTTTTTATGCACATGCTTCAATAGCTCTTTTATTGACTTGATTTACTTATCATGATGCATTTTACTTGAGATCCATGGAGGGTGTAATCATTGTCTTTGCAAGACCTTGCATGGTGGACAAATTTGAAAGAACAATCCTAGGTTGGGCTTCCTTGGGGCTTGTAGCCCATAGGTTGGATACCATGGCCCGCACATCGGATGATGAGGATAGATTTTGGAGGCTTGAGAGGCACCTTGGAGTGCCTCACCTATTCCCTCACTAGCCCAACGTTTTTCCTTTGGAGGCCAAAATGTCACATATGGAAGGCTTGACGTCTTTCAGGGGCTAGGGTTTGGAATGGTGGTATTGTTGACTTGAAAATTGGAACCTTTTGGATGGAGAGATACCTTGAATTTATGAACAAGACCCTAGCGTGTGAGAGGGAGGCCTTTTGAGGTCCAACATTTCATATCCAAGTTCAACGATTTGCTAAGACTACCAAAACTTTTCCCTAAAGGGGTGACGTCATGCTTCTTTTAGGGTTTCTTATGTGCAAAACCAAATTTAAAATTGTAAAGGGGAAAAGTGAAGGTTGTAGACCCCTTACTTTGTGGTTTACCCTAAATTTAAATGGAAAAACACTTTTTAGAGGATTTGTATAAATAAGGATCATTTCTATTTCATTTTTATCATAGCTCTCCCTTTGTGAGAAGACTACTTGGCTGAAATTTTATATCTCTCTCTTTGCTACTATCTCTTGTGATTATTTGTCTTGGATATTGGATGAAGAAGTAAGGTGTTATCTTTCTTGGAGGCTATTTCTTTCTTTTATGGTGTATTTTTCTTGGTTAAAAGGAGTTTATCTTGTTAATGCTTGGACCTGGTAAGGAATCTTTCTTGTTATTTCTTCTTTTCTTGGTCACAAGGTTAATTTGATAAGATTTTTGGGAGTATAAGGCCATACAACCCCACTAATCCCATCATAATTTTCTTGGAATAATTTGTTGCATAAGGGAATACTATGAGAAGTAAAAGGGTTTACACCCTCCTAGGTTTTTCCCTAGCTAGTTTTGCTTGCTTTAGGGAGTAAAAGGGTTTACACCCCCAAGCAAGTAGCACAACTAGCTCTTTCATTTTAAAGACTCCATAACCTAATATTTAAAGGCACTAATCTCTTGCATTGTAGAAACAAAATCATTGCATTAGGATACATAAAATCATGAGATATTGAAATTGTTTAAGTTGGGATCTTTTCTATATGCTTTAATTTTTCCAAAGCCTCCAGGGCGTCTGGATTGGTCAAGTGGATATTGAGATATATATAATTAAAATATATATCCATTAGGGCTGCAACAAATCATTTTCTAATTGTGATTTTAACTTGCATTTTAACCGTGGAAATATGTTAGTAACCCATTATTATCATTCTATTGCTAATTGGTGAACTTTTTGACAGATTACTTGCTCTTTTTTTGTGGTTAAAACTTATTGTTGTATCAAATATTTGATACAGACACTTGGATGCTACAAACATACTCTGAAAACACCATATAAAAACCCTCTAAAACCACTAAATCTTGTGCTAAAGTATTGGGGATTTATCTACATGTTTTATGCTTCGTTCTCCAACAAATCTTTGATGCTTTAAGTGGTAAAATTTGTGGTAATTTGTTATTTATTTGTTGATATGTACTCTTGTTTACTTTTGTAATTATCTACAATAAGTTTAAGTTTCTTGTCCACTTGACTTTAAGCTTTTATACGTGTCTCTTCTTGTGTCTCAGGAAAATACAATTCTCTTTCGCAGGCACCCAAGCACTTGGAAACCATAGACCATCTCTGAGACTTATTATCAAGACACTCTTCACTTAGTAACTTGATATATAGTTGCTTCACTTTCATAGTCTCACTTTCTATCTCATTTTCACCTAGGGTCACCGGGACTCCCCCCTTGTGTTTGATTTCTCCTTCACTAAAGCGAGGGAGGGTTTATCTGAGCTGAAAGTGGGTAAACTCTCCCACCGTTATCACCATATTGTGGATTGGGTCAAGATTTTACCAACCTAAATTTTGTGCGATAACATTATGTAAGTTGGCTGACAAGGTGGGAATTAATGTCCTTCTTCAGTTCCTCTTTAATGTAGTCGATTTTGGATTCTATGTGGGTATCAATGTGGTTTTCAAGGCCTTGGTTGTGAGTGTTGGCCATGGTGAGTGGCAAGAAGGGGGTCGAGACCATAGGAAAAAAAATGCAAAAAAATGAGAGGTATCACTATGATCAGGACGAAAAGAGGAGTCTAATGGGATGGGTCCCAAGTAAAGGGGTCGGGACCACAGGGAAAAATGATGATAAATGATAGGTATCACTACAATCAGGGTGAAAAGAGGAGTCCAATGGGATAGATCTTAAATAAGAGTACGGGAAGGCCCCAAATTGTTTTTTTACTCTTGCGAAGTTATACTCCGATCCGAATAACACTGTAGTGTTGAAATGCCCAAATTCTTAACATGAAAAAAGATGTAGTAATTTCACAACCATAATGCAAGAGGCAATGTTGCACGACACAAAGGTTCTCTATTCTTTGTTTCCTCTGTTTCCCTCCCAATGGTTAGGGTTTTGTCAGGTTTCCTACATACAAGGGTTTTCCCTTTGCTATAGCTCTCTGATATATGTGCAGGGTTGAACAATAGTACTTAGCCCAATATCTCAGGACACCAACTAAGGAGGCTAGATAGTACCCTTAACCGTACTACCTGATTACCCATGTACTAGAGAGTATCTTCCCGATTGTTGTTCTTGGTGGAACTATAGCAGTCAAGCGGTTGATCAGTTTATCTATGGAGGGCTTCAGACTATCTAGGTTGATCTGTATACAGGTGTTGTCTGATGCGCTACGACTCAAAGGGGTACCAACAAGGGTTACAAGGGTGGCCAACAATGTGCACTTAAGTACCACTTGTAGTTCTTGCGTGTATGCTTCCCCAACCATGGATTTATGCGTTGAACGACATATCTTTGTATCTTTAAGATTCCAGAATATGTCTCTACCCTTAAAAAAAATAACCCACAATTTTCTTCCAAGGAAGGTGCTCTGATACCACTTGTTAGGTACTAGATCTATTATAATAGCATAAAACATAAATACTACATATATTAATAGTGAAACAACAAAATATATGAAACCACAACACCAAAATAATACCTTTACTGATAGGAAACAATGTTCACTTGCCTCTTCGAGGGGACAACTTCCAGTATAGCAATGCTCTATTACAATAATTCTCAAGACAAAAAATTTCATGTCTCCTACTCTTATTTATACTAATTCTATCTTCTAAAGATCATTCTAGAGGAAGATCCTTCTAGAAGCAGAAGCTTCTATTAGGTCTTCTTACATTGACTTGTTCCAATTTATTAAATGGGGCTTATTAACTAATGTCAGCATTTATTACTTGGAAATATATTATTCTACATACATGAGGGGTTAGTTAGGTTAGGTCCCTAACAATGGGGAACTATTTTTTATTACTTGTGAGCATACATAGAAGGGTCAACCAACCATTCTCCATCTACATGTAGCACGGAGAAGGGTTGGCTAACCCTTTTCCATTTATAGATTCATCATATGCCATTAGATATAATATTTTTAAAGAATTAATTTTATGATACTTGCTTAACTCTTTCTATGTACTAATAGAATGGAGAAGGGTCAAATTACTCTTTCCATCTATAGGTAGCATGGAGAAGGGTTGACTGACTTCTCTCCATCTACAATTAGCATGTGTAGCAGGGTTGTTGAATCTTATCTATCAACAAGGAACATGGAGAAGGGTTGGTTGACTCTCGTCTATATACAAGTAACATGGAGAATGGTTGGTTGACCCTTTGAAATTATGGTATCAATTGGCATACTTTTAGGCATCCATAGAAATTCCATCCAACTCATTCAGGTTATGGTACCAATTGAAATACTTGTGAGCGTCTATAAAAGGGTTAGTAAACCCATCATAATCTACAAGTAGCACGTAGAAGGGATCATTAACTCTTTTTTGTTAGAATTTCCATGGAAATACCTCTCCATTTACATTAGATCATATTTAAGGAATGATTGATCAACCCTTATCCATGATAGTTTATATCTAACATTTACTCATATTTCCAATTAATCCATAAACTTGTCTTTTGTAAAAGAATACAAAATATCCATCTGAGTCTTTTCAATACAAGTATCCATTGCAAAAATTGTGAACATTGATATAAGGGTTGATTGACTCTTCTCCATATACAACTATAATGGAGAAGGGTAGGTTGACTCTTCTCCAATTACAAGTAGAATAGAGAAGGGTTGGCCAAATCATTTATACTACATAATCCATCGTAATACTTAAAAGCATCAACCGAAGGTTTGACCAAATATTCTCCATCTACAATTATAATATAGAAGGGTAGGCCAACTCTTTTTAATTACAACATCCATTGTATTACATGGAAGAACCCATAGAAGGTTTAGCTAACTCTTATCCATCTACAAATATCATAGAGAAGGGTTGGCCAACTATTTTTTACTATTGCACCCATTACAATACATATGATAACCCATATAAGGGTGTTCCAACTATTCCCCATCAACATGTATCATGCATAAAGGTCTAATTATTCTTTCTAGTTACAATATCCATTGCAATATATGCAAGAATCCATATAAGTCCATTATGATTATTCTCCTTCAACAAGTTATATCATGGATAAGGGTCCACCTACTCTTTATGATTATGTTATCCATTGCAATAATTTTGAATATTCATAGAAGGGTTAGCCAACTCTTAGCCATCTTCAAGTAGGATGGAGAAAGGTTGATTAACTCTTTGAAATTATGTTATCTATTATAATAATTTAGAAGATTCATAGGAGTTGGGTCTTTCTAATTATGGTATTCTTAGATATACTTGTGATCAAATAATCCACAAAGGGGCTAGAGAAACCTATAATATTTCTACCCAATAATTTATCAGGATTTCCCTCCCATCCTTATGCATACCATCATTATACTCAACCCAACGTCTCTTCCCTCCTTAGAGGCTTTCCACAATGATCTCCTTGGTTGGTCTTCTCTCTCTCGGATGAGATTGGGATAGCATCCATGACACCCTACTCACTCCAAGGTTCGTTTGGAGGCTTGGTGATCAATATTCCAAATTTGGCACCACAACCGGTCTCCTTCATTGGCACCTCAAAAATTTCCCCGACCCCACATTACCCATGAATGGTATTGATAACACATTTTCCCACCATTGTCTACCCCTAATATTCTTCTTGATAATATATTTAGTGACAACACTACCACTTCTCAACACATTTGTTTGCCTTCTTTAGCTCAACCTCTACATTTGTTGATCCCCTTATTACCGTTGAAGAGATCCCTCGAAAGCTTGTTCTCTCTCTTAGGAAAATTTTCGTTAACTCCCACAAATTTCTTATATATGCACCCAATGACATTGATGTAACATCAACATGAAATCCCTCCTTAATAGACATCAAATAAATTATAACCATAGTGGAAGTTATATTTTTTATTAGATGTGGCTCAAACATTGTTGAATCCTACTTTGTTTTCTGAGGTTCACATCACATTAACTTCCTTCATTGGAGTATTGCACGTTGGATCATAAGTAGGAAAAAGCTTCTACAACTTTATCTCCTTGCAAATGTGGATGAAACATAGGTCCTTCATGCACAAGTTTTTGGCATATGAAAATAAGATGTATGTCTCTACAATGGGGGAGCATGGTTATGCTTTGAAGTTGGCCAAAATGATTGCTCTCATTGAAATATATTTAGGCCACAACATCATTTCACAAGGCGTTGATGTGTTTTCCTTGTCACCCATCAACCATGTGATTTTGGTTTATGGTTGAACTTGGATTTCTCCTAACTACAAACCCATTTTCGAGATTCAAAGAGTGTTGGGTGATCCTCACCATCTCATCACGAAAACCTAGTGGTCACCTGGGGGATAAGTCTCCATCTATGCTTATAACCTAGCCAAACCATATCACATACTCCACTCATGAGGTTAAACCATTTTGTGTCTAGCACTGAAGATTCTTGACATTAGTGATGCTCCGAAAAAATATTATAATTCCTTCCACTATTTGAGAACCAATCTCTTATGTTCATCACACTAGTATATTGTATCGGGCTGCACATCGTAACTACTGTTCATGGGAAAAGTTTTGACTGGATGGCCTGGTGATGGAAACATGCATTCATATGTTGGCTTCTTGATGGAAAATAAATTAGCGTGCATGAGCAAGAAATGGAGTTACAACGAAGCATAGTAATGACCTAAAATTTTTCTATGTAGACTAGTGCGATACTATTCTATGGAAGGCATAGTGGCACTGTTTATTCGTTGGTGTGGAATGAACAATTTCTTTTATGAAATTACTGTAAATATCCATATTTATGGTATTCATTTTTCTATGAGACTACACGTTGATGATTACCATGGGTGGAGAAGAATCACATTGAAACTACCATTAACAACAAAACTAGGATGAGAGTGGGCTTCTACTTTATGATATTTTGTTGAAGGCATTGATGGACCTGACTTGAATGTGAGTGGTCTGTTGATCCTCTAAATTGACATCCCCACTACCCTATTATACTCCTCATCTATACCTTTTTGGCTTACCTAAGCTTGGATAAATGACAAAGAACACTACCATTAGCCATTGATAAGGTCATAAGGTAAAGTATAATTAATTCATGCATTTTTGTGGTTTATTGAGCTAGGAGATTAAATG
Source organism: Picea engelmannii (assembly GCA_009831015.1). Lineage (NCBI taxonomy): Eukaryota > Viridiplantae > Streptophyta > Pinopsida > Pinales > Pinaceae > Picea > Picea engelmannii. The sequence continues at coordinate 12,564 of ML852011.1, forward strand.
TTTCATGTACTAATGCTTCAATTTGCCATGTATAACCTTTGACCTCTAGATAAGTCCAGCCTTCCTGTACCAGTTCAGTTATCTGGTACTTATGCGGCAGATTGCCACTGTCTGAATCCAGTACCAAGTGCACCTTCTATTCAGATCCGGTATCGAATCTCACCTGTCACGATCCAGTACCAATGGTCGTAGACTATCGTGATCCGGTACCAACCATTTGTGCACTGTTCGGATCCGGTACCATCTACCTATCACGATCCGGTACCAATACAGGAAGCCGAATGTACCAAGTTTAGCTCCAGATCGTGCCCAAGACAATTGTTGGATGTTTATTGAATCATAAATGGTTTAGCAAGTCTATGTTAGGATAGTTTGTTATTGCCTCATCCTCATGCACTTCATGTCATGAGGATGAAGCTTAAAATATGTAACTGAATAATTAAATTTGCAATTGACTGATTTGCAAAAGATTTCACCTCCTTGTGTTTCATGACTAAGACTGTTTAAATAGTCATGGCAAGGATGGTGGAGGTAGTGGAGAGTTAGCATAACACAGCATGTGAAGCAGCGTTACGTATTGTAGAACATATTCTGGGTGAATATTAATAGAAGGACCTCATTTATCTCCATGTCTTGATCATCTATGATTGAATGTGAGTTGAGTTGTTAGCATAGTTTGAATCTATGTTTTGATGTTTGAGTAAGAGTAATGTGTGGGTTGAAAGCAAGCTTATTGTAGACTCCAGTCACTGACCTGTTGAAGCGGCAAGGGCCCACCGCCCAACAAAGGTCAGCATCTTTGTAGATTAGTATCATCATTTGATTTCAATAGTGTAAATGTTAGATTATATGAAGCTTTAATTCTTTCAGATGATAGCAGTATAGGTTAGACTAGGATTTCGATTATATGATTGCTTAGAGATCTTTACTCACTCTGTTTTGCATATGCTCTGTTTTTGTTTTTATGAATTTGATTTTGTTTCATGGACATGAATGTTGGTAGCAGTAGTCAGACATATTTGAAAGAGAACTAGTGAAGTTCACAACAACACATTGTGAACCACAACATACTCAGTATATTGACTATTGAACTACCCATGCTATGTCTTGATGATTGATGTGTGATTTCCCGTTCAGAAGTGTGATTGCATAGTTAGTTTTCTGGGTCAGATAGCAGAGTTGATCTGTCAAAACAACTCCATCTCATACTTTCATGTGCCATAATGGAGTAGACAACCTCTCTGTGAAAAACAACTAAAGTGTGTTTCAGTTTGCTAGTTTGCTTTGTTTCCAACATACATAATCTAGAATAGTTCTATACTCATGACATTAGAATTACCTTTCTTACGGGTGTCTTGTAACTCTATTGATTACGAATCCCGGATTGATAATTAATGAGTGCATTATACTAAACATATAAGAAACACAACATTTTGGCGCCGTTGTGGGGGAGTTGCAAACGGTAGGAAGTGATTTTTAGCTTAGATTGTTTGCATAGTTTTTGAATGTTTTTAAAGGCTGCTTGAGGGAGGAGGATAGAACGTTTAAGACATGAGTGAAGAGCCACGCGACCACTAGAGTGGGGTTCTCCGAAGCCAGGTTGCCATCTTACCTTCTAGATAGAATTAGGATTTCAATTCAGTTAAGAATCAAATTTCCATTTTATGCATAGATATAGAGATAACAAGGGTATATTTGTAAGCTCTAAAGATTCAAAAACAACCCCCCCACCACTAATCCAACTGACACTGGTGCAGGAAAAATTCCACTGGAAGAAAATTCAAGGGGAGCCAGAAAGGCTCCAGAAGGAGAACCTAAAACGAAAGAATCAACATTGGGGTGGGTAGAACGTGAATCTGCTGAACATTTAGGAGACAGAGAAAATCCAGTTTCTGAACCATCTATCAGTGGAATGGTAGAAGAAGAAGGAAATACAGCCACGGAAACTGAGACTTTTGGGTTTCCAATCTTGGATATTTCCAGAAACATCAGCATGAAAAATATCCCACTATCATCGTTACCCACTTTCAGAGGTATGTCAACTAAATATCTAGATTTATTTTTATTCAAGTTTGACATATTATGTAGAAGTTATAACTACTCAGACGATACCCAAAAACTTAAGCTCTTTCCTGCTATAATGAAAGATTCAGCGTTAAGATGGTTCATGAGCTTAGGAGAAAATACAATCCTCTCTTGGGATCAGATGAAAGACACATTTTTATGGAAATACCAAGACTATTGTAAGGATAATGCTAAAAATGACATTTTTAAAATGCAACAAACAGAAGATGAAAGCCCTAAAGACTACTTAGAAAGGTTCTTATACAACTATCATAAATCAAAACTAAACTATTCACCACAGACCCAGCTGTAGTAAGAATTGTATTATTGAAAGGTCTTAGAGATGACTGCATAGAAGTTTTAAACTTGTTGATTTTAGAATATGTACACCAAAAGCCTTTTGCAGAGATTGCAAATTACTATAGAAGATACTCAAGAGGACAAGCTAAAACAGGCAAAGGACTAAGAGATTCTTTTAGCAGAAATACAAAACAAAGCTCAGGGACTGTCACCAGAACTGAGTTAGGAAACTTATTGGACAACTTTAAAGTAGACATATTGAGAAAATCAGTAACCAATTAGATACTCTAAAACTAAAAAAGAATCAAGAAGAAGAGATCGCTTTAGCAATATTTTGTCATAGATGTCGAAAGAAGCACAGTGAGAAGGAATGCCCATTAAATGTCATAGAAATATGTGGCCCGTGTACACTAGAACACCCCACATCTGAGTGTCCGACTTTGCTTGAGCTACAAGCCATGTATAGGGGAGGATGAGTCTCATAAGAACAACCATACCCTTCCAGAAGACCTTGGAGAGCCCAAAACCCCAATACATTTTATGACCCTAATGCATAGTATCAACAACAACAATGGGGTCCTTCCCCAATGACCTATCTATAATGGACACCTCAGCAAGCTGAAACTCAACCTTGGCAACAAGGTTGGAGGGGACCTGTGTATGGAAATCCCTCTTACCCTACATATCCACAGTATCCTGCCAACATTTCCCAATTACTACCTGGATTCAACCCACCACAGATGCAATCTTTACTCCCACCTCCTATACAACAACAATTTACAACCCCCTTGAACCCTAACCAGCAACAAAAAGCACCTATAAATGCCAATAAACAGCCACAAAACCAAGCTGCCCACAACCCTCCAAAACCAACATCAATCCCTGCCCAGCCAATCCCTAACCCCAATAATCGAACCACCTACCCGGTGCAAAATACAGAAGTTCAAACCTTTCCCACCTATGAAATTCAACTACCATCGGGGAAAGCTGTAAACCAATCAAATCCTCCAGTAATAATTCAAGAAGAAAATGATAATCATTATGAGGAAGAAAACACTCAAACCATCCCTGCAGAAGAAGATACTTCCCCTCCTATTCCAATCACTTCTCAGTCTGTACGAGCACCTCAACAAGTTAATCTTCCACCCTACCCCGAAAGACTATTAGTGAAGAAACTTGACCCACCCTTGCACAGAGATATAGAGGATGAATTACGAAATGTATGTATAAAAATACCTCTGCTGCAATCCATTAAGGATATCCCCATATATGCCAAGATCATAAGGGATCTTTGCATTAAGAAACCAGGAAGGAAGAAGAAGGAACATCCCCTTGTTCAGGTGGTGAGACAATTATCTGAATTTATTTCTGAAGTGCCATACAAATATAATGACCCTAGAAACCTAGTAGTCACTATTGAAATTAATGGAATTTCTTTACCAAACACACTCATTGATCTGGGTGCAGCAATTAATGTAATGCCTTTTGACACTATGCAAAAGCTCCAAATCAACCATTCAAGACCAACCCAAACCATGATAGAGTTGGCAGATAAGTTAGTCATTATCCCTGCACGAAGTCTAGATGATGTCACAGTCACTCTATCTTCTTGGGAATATCCAGTAGACTTTTTAGTCATCTATTCTAAATCATCCTCCAAACCTGGACACCCTGTGGTTCTTGGCCACCCTTGTCTGGCCACAACAGATGCCTTTATCGGCTGTTGGTCTGGTGAGATGACTATATCCAATGGCACACATAGCCAAAAACTTGTTCTCTTCTCTCCTGCCCAACCGGCACAGGAAATACCTGTTTGGTTAGAAAACCCTTATGGATAGGAAGATTGCATCAGACCCCTGTTAACACTTGAACAAGTAAGAGGAATGAAATAACAATCGGATGAACAAGTCTTAAGTTTATTTTTGGCTGATACAAATTGCATTGAACACCTGAGGTCTTTTGCAGAATTGTCACACATTTTCAGTTCCGAATTTCAACAAACTTGGCACCCTGATATCACTCAATTATATACTTTATCACCAGCTTCCTCAGAGAAGGAAGAAACTACTGAACTTGTTGAGATTAGCCCAGGAAAATCTTTGTATATCAACTCTAGTTTGGAACCAGAACAAAAGACACAAGTAATTGAAATGCTCCAAAGACAATTTGATTCCTTTGCATAGGATTATGTAGACATGAAAGGAATTCACCCTAACACATGCACACATCATATCTACACTAATGACCAAATCAGACCAGTTAGACAGCCTCAGCGAAGGATGAATCCAGCCCTTAAAGATATTGTAAAAGAGGAATTGAAAAAACTCCTTCAAGCCAATCTCATATACCCCATTTCAGATAGTCAATGGGTGTCTCCACTTGTCATAGTTCCCAAGAAAAATGGTAAGTGGAGAATATGTGTAGACTTCCGGGAGTTGAACAAAGCCACCCATAGGGATTATTTTCCCTTGCCATTTATAGATTAGTTGTTGGATACCTTGTCCGGAAAGAATTATTTTTCGTTCCTCGATGGGTTTAGTGGTTATAACCAAATACAAATATCACCTGAAGACCAGGAGAAGACCACTTTCACTTTCCCATGGGGAACCTATGCTTATAGGGTGCTTCCTTTTGGACTTTGCAATGCCCCAACCACTTTTCAGAGGGTTTTCCTAGCCATTTTCTTTGACTTGACCAATGATTGCGTGGAAGTCTACATGGAAGACTTTACAGTCCATGGAAAAGACTTCCAGGAATCTTTGATCAGTCTAGAAAAAGTCTTGATTAGGTGTAAGGAAACTAATCTTTCCTTAAGTAATGAAAAGTAAAAAATGATGTTCACTGAAGGTATTGTTTTGGGACATCACATCTTTGGTTCTAGAATGAGAGTTGATCAGACAAAGATTCATATTATCACACAAATCATAATACCTTCCTCACAAAAGGAAGTTCGCAGCTTTTTAGGGCATGCTGGCTACTATAGAAGATTCATTCCAAATTTTACAAGCCTATCTACCCCTTTATTCAAGTTATTATCTAAAGAAGCCGAATTTAAGTGGGATGATGAATGCCAAATATCTTTTGAGATTCTATAACATAAATTGTCAACTACCCCTATATTAAGAGGACCAAATTGGTCCCTTCCTTTTCATATCTGTACCGATGCCTCAGACATAGCCCTTGGGGTAGTTCTTGGACAAAGGGAAAATCAAATGCCCTATGTTATTTACTTTGTTAGTAGAAATTTGTCTTTAGCTGAAGTTAATTATACGGTCACACAAAAAGAATTGCTAGCGGTGGTCCATGCTATCAGTAAATTTAGACACTATATTACAGAATATCAAGATTTTGTACACACTGATCATTCATCCATAAAATTCTTAATGAACAAACCTATAACAAATCCTAGAGTTACAAGATGGTTGTTATTATTACAAGAGTTCAATATCAACATTATTGATAGACCTGGTAAGGATAATCTTGTGGATGATTTCTTATCTAGAATGATTCATCTGGGAGATAACGCACCAGTAGTAGATAACTTTCCTGATGAAAATTTGTTTTCTATTTCTACATTCACTCCTTGGTATGCAGATGTAGCTAACTATCTTGTGACAGGGAAGATGCCTCATAAATTGTCTCCTAGAGAAAACAGAAAGTAATTTAGCTAAGTGCAAACTACATGTGGCACAATGATTGCCTCTACAAAACATGACCAGATTTGGTAATCAGGAGATGTGTAAGGGAAGATGAAATGCATGATATTCTGCAAGCCTGCCACGATGGTCCTTGTGGAGGATACTTTGCAGACAAGAGGACTGCTTACAAAGTTATGCAATCTGGTTACTACTGGCCTCATTTTTTCAGAGATGCTAAAACCTATGTATCCAATTGTGATGAATGCCAACGAATGGGTAAGCCTACTGCACGACACCAAATGCCACTTCAAGCCCAAGTAGTTATTGAGCCTTTCGAGAAATGGGCATTATATTTTGTAGGGCCCATTAACCCTGCATCTAAAAAGAAAAAGTATATACTTGTATGCACTGACTATGTGACTAAGTGGGTTGAAGCAAAAGCTTTACCAGCTACAAGTGAACAATTAGTGGCATATTTCCTTTTTAACAACATATTTACTAGATTTGGTGTACCTCGAGAATTTGTGACTGATCAGGGAACTCAATTTACCTCTCATCTAGTCAAAGCTGTTACAGAATAGTACCAAATCAAACACAGGAAATCTACACCCTACCATCCACAGGAAAATGGACAAGTAGAATCTACCAACAAAGTTATTGAGTCCATTCTTACCAAAACAGTATAGCTACACTACAAGGATTGGGCTGACAGATTACTAGAAGCCTTATGGGTTTATAGAATTACCTGGAGGAATACAATAGGACATACAACCTATGAGTTGGTGTATGGGAAGCAAGTGCTTCTTCCCATGGAATTCTAGATCAAAACCTTCAGGACTGCAGTACAAGTTGGCATGAACTTGGATGAAGCCCAACAACAAAGACTCTTGCAGCTTAATGAGTTGGACGAAATCAGGCAGGAATCACTTCAAAGAACCACACTCATTCAAGAGCAGAGAACAAAATGGCATGACAAGTATCTCAAAAAGAAAAAATTTCAACAAGGATATTGGGCCCTGTTGTATGACAAAAGATTCAAGAACTTCAAAGGTAAGTTTACTACTCGTTGGATGGGACCTTACAAAATTGACACTGTCTATGATAATGGTTCAATCAGGATAAAGACAATTGATGAACAACAGACACCACTACTTGTGAATGGTCACCGGTTGAGAATTTATAACAAACCCTTGTCAAAAGAGGAATTTCTGACTCGTATACTACAGAATTCAGATATCCAGGTGATCAGTAAGGAAGGAGACCTTCCTACTAATCCACATTGATTGATTGGTTTATTAGAAACTTTTGTACATAGGTGTGGATTGAGTTTTGTTAATAAGCTGAAGGTAACAAGGGATTCTTACCTCCTTTTATTTTACTTTCACAAAAAAAATTTGTAAGTAGATTTCTATAATTTATTTGATCCTTCACGAACTTGCTAAACATCAGTTTGTAGGCATCAACAATACTCTGTTCTGATCCGATACCAACAATACTGCTTCGGTACCAGAAATCATGTTCTGGTCCGGTACCAGCAGTCCTGTGTTGGTCCGGTACCAAAAGTTTGTCCTTATACGATACTATCAGGACACATTACTTAATTTACAAGGAATGCTACACATATTTCAAAATCTTATGTCAATTAATATGAAGAATGAATCCATGCAACAACCACTTAAGATGGAACCAAGAAGCCGAATGCAACATCAAATGGTAGCCCTTGTGAAGCAATAATTTCTTTTGGTTCTGTTGCTGACTAAAGGGAAGTATCTTTAATTTCTTTTGGTTCTGTTGCTAGCTAGAAGGAAGTATTTTAATTTATTTTGGTTCTGTTGCCGACTAAAGGGAAGTATCTTTAATTTCTTTTGGTTATGTTGCTAGCTAGAAGGAAGTATTTTAATTTCTTTTGGTTCTGTTGCTTGACAAAAAAAGACACAATCTTTACCTATGATTGTTCAAAGAACCATAATCTGCTTCAAAGACTAGAAGTTGCCTTTATCCAGTATTTCAGCGTGATTAAAGAGACAAAAAATATATATATTAGCCTACAAGTAACTATCTCACCCTAACTAGACTTTAATAGTATTCATTGGATTATCCTTACTAAAGAGTAACATATGAGTATATGAACACTCTCTATCATGGGCACACTAGGAAAACTTTTATGGAAGAGGATGTATCAGTACCCTGAGGAAACTTTAGGTCATTCTCTTATGGACAAACTCAGACAAAATTATACATCTGGATCACTCTAAATAAATAATGTGCATAAAAAGTTTATTTTTCCTTCAGACAAATCTTTAAAAGACATTCAAAGAAGAGAATATACCTTCCAACCCAATACCATCCCAACCTGTAAAAAGGTTTTCAAACGAGCCTCCCCTGTCACTGTGCAAAGCACTCTTTACTAAAAACCAAAATAGGTGACTATGGACAAGAAGCCTCTGATGGAAAAAGGGTTTAAGAGACTAACCCGCCGGGATACTAAACAGGTCTGCTAGTAGCGGGTACCAGTCTATGGTATGACAAGGCAAACCCATCAGGGTACTAAACAGGCCTGTTGGCAATGGGGCGTTCTTCTTGGGGAAGGGATCTCTCACTAATTATCACAACTACCCCACCGAAGTACTAAATAGGCTTGCTGGCAGTGGGTTCTGGTTGAAAAATGTCTCATCTATACTTGTCGGATTGAAAAATTCACTTTTGTCATCTAAAAAATGAACACTATAAGCAAAGGTCACTATTGACATTTATGAGATACAAACTCTATATTAACAAGCAAGATAATTACTACAAGCAAATGTCCATTTGAGAATTACCCTAAGTCAACTTTACCGGTATGACATCTAAAGCCTACATTACCTAAGAAGGAAACTTCTTAAGAGTGGAGCCCTAACTAGGGAGTCTAATCTACTTATACTGTGAAATTTATCTATAACATCTAATGACAGTAAATCTCCGAAGCAAGTTAGGTTGGATCTGTTCTTCTGGAAAACATATAAAAACCTCCCTGTTTTCACTGTTGTATGCTACCTTTGTCAATAAGTCATCAAAAGAAAGGCAATTTCAATTTTTAGGCATGTGATCATATGCTAGGTGATAAATGTACTTCTGGAATTTGATTTGGTTTCTTTTCTCTTATCATCTTTTCTCCATTATGATATAGAGTGTTGAATCTTCTTGCATAAGGATATGCAACATCCTTGGCATGGGGGAAGGTCAAAGAGCTCTTTCAGAACTCTTTTTCAGACTCACATCTCACCTTCAGAAACCAACATGATCACCCTACAACCCTGCAGAACCAAACACAAAAGAAGATAAGCATAGAACAAAGAAGTGTAGGGAATTCCAATACCAAGCTTCTAGAAAACTCCATTCTAAAAAGATGAATTATGACAATCTACAAGCAGTCGCATATGCTATGAGTATTGATCATACAAAGGTAAAAACAAAGGTAACATGGTATTTATTTTCCTCTGCTCATAAAACTACAATAGGTATGAAAATATATACTAGATCTTATGACCTTAGTATTAAAACCATGCACCTATCCCTCATACCCATATGCCTAAACTTAATCAATCCTCTTATAAGTGCTTGAAAATGGTTGAGGGAAAAATCACATCAAAGCATGAATATGAAGCATGTCTAGTAATGATAGGCCACAAACAAACTTCATCCTTAAGCAAATCACGAACTTATCTTGTGTCATGAGCCATGATCCAACATCAAATTCACCACTCGGAAGTCCAATCACCTATCCCAAAATGATGCTTTGACACCCAACGTCTTGTCCTCGCCATTACACCAACGGGTAGAAATGAAATGGCTTATCTGGGTGGCGAAGCTATCCAGATAAGCCCCATCTGGTCTTAAATTTTCCTTGCGGCATCCTTACTTAAACTTACCATTTGCATTATCGACGCCATCACCATATTTCCCATGTCGTTACCTTTCTCTAGTTTCAAGCCTACTCCTCTCTGCGATCTCCGATACCAAACCCTTACCCTCATCAGATGACTAAATCCTTGCGCTATAGCCCGATTCTTTTCTCACAATTTATAACGATGGTTGTAAGTAGACATGAACCAGTCTTCCAAATTTATAGAGAGACCGAGGAGTTCCAACTATGTAGAGAGAAGTATGCTAGATCGGGATGGATGCCATTTTTGGAGAAATTCACAGGCTGGCACGAAAAGATATCTCACGCATTTATTCAGGGTTACGATGGAGAGATTGTGCATATAGGCAATCTGCAGCTAACAATCAATGAAGCAACCTTAAGGGAGGTCACAGGATTACCTAACAAAGGAGCAAAGTATTTCAAAGGAGTAGGAATCAACAAGGAAATGTGCCAACGATTTTTGAAAGAAGACCATCAACACCCTGATTGGAAAAAGGGGATCCCTAGGAACTATATCAAGGAAGAGTATCATCCAATGATTGCTAGTCTTCAACGGTTCCTCACTTGTGAGGGCAGGTATGTTGTGACCTTCATATATCATCTTAGGCTTCTATTACACTTTGAAGGAGGCCCTGAAATTGATTTCCCATATTTTTTATGGAAGAGTTTGAACAAAATGGTAAGAGGTGTCAAATTCCTATCCAAAACTGAGAAGACTAGCATTTACCATCAAGGTCTTATTAAGATGTTAGTTTTACATGAAATCGGGAAGAAAAGGATTAGTTGGAAAATCCTTATCACTCAACACCTTCCCACAGAAAACAAACCTATGGAGGAAGCCCAGCGTGCTCCAAAGAAAAATAAGGAACCTCGAAAGAAAAAGGGCAAGAAATATAAGGCAACTCCATCATCATCCAGAACAGTGAGCCAACACGAAAAAGCTAGTAAACAAGCAGGGCCCTCTTCCACAGTCAATAAGACTTTTAAAAGTCAAGAATCAAAAGGTAAAACCAAATTAGTAGAGGAGAGTTTAATATTAGCACTTGAGGAGAAGGGTCATAAGACAAAAACTATAAGGAAAGGGAAGAATAGCTCAGAAAATAAAAGTGAACAGTCTATAGAACAATCCCCTATAACCATTCCACAAATAAAAAAGAAGAAAAGGAAGCCTGTGAGCACCCCTGATCCAGTACCTCCTTGTAAAAGAACCACAAGGATCATGAAAAAGAAAGGAAAATTAGTTGTCATCCCTCATACACAGGAAGATCCAATTGATCTTACCTCCCCTTCTGAAGACTTATCAGTCCAAGATGACATCCTTAGTTTGACTAAGGAACAAGTCACTATTACTTTATGTGGGATGAGGGAAGAAGTGGAGGAAAGAGAATACATCTAGCTAGTAACAATGGAGTCAACAAGGACCTTAACAAAATAAAATATGAAGAAAAAGATTGGGGAACTGCAAAAACAAAACCAGGAACTCAAACAAGAAGTGAAGGAATACCAACTATTGGATAGGTATATCAAAAAGGAAAACGAGCAATTGAAAGCAACCAACCAACAACTTCAAGACGACTATGAAGAGACTTCTAATAAGCTCAAGAAGGTACTACGACTCCTACAATACATTAGGGTCATAAAGTTGGAGCTGAAAGAAGAAGCATCGGCCATCAACATCATTGATCCACATAAGTAAAGAATGCAGTCTCAAGTTTTGAAAAATTTTGGGATTTTTTTCAGTTGCATGAGGACATGCAATGGTTTTGGCATGGGGGAATGTTAAGCCTCTAAATTGACATCCCTACTACCCTATTATACTCCTCATCTATATCTTTTTGGCTTACCTAAGCTTGGATAAATGATAAAGAACACTACCATTAGCCATTTATAAGGTCATAAGGTAAAGTATAAGTAATTCATGCATTTTTGTGGTTTATTGAGCTAGGAGATTAAATGTTTCATGTACTAATGCTTCAATTTTCCATGTATAACCTTTGACCTCTAGATAATTCCAGCCTTCCTGTACCAACTCAGTTATTCGGTACTTATGTGCTAGATTTCCATTGTCTGAATCCGGTACCAAGCGTACCTTCTATTTAGATCCGATACCGAATCTCACCTGTCGCGATCCGATACCAACGGTCGTAGACTGTCGTGATCCGGTACCAACCATTTGTGCACTGTTCGGATCTGGTACCATCTACCTGTCATGATCCGTTACCAATACAGGAAGCCGAATGTACCAAGTTTAGCTCCAGATCGTGCCCAAGACAATTGTTGGATGTTTATTGAATCATAAATGTTTTAGCAAGGCTATGTTAGGATAGTTTGTTATTGCCTCATTCTCATGCACTTCATGTCATGAGGATGAAGCTTAAAATATGTAACCGAATAATTAAATTTGACAATTGACTGATTTGCAAAAATTTGACCTCCTTGTGTTTCATGACTAAGACTGTTTAAATAGTCATGGCAATGATGCTGGAGGTAGTGGAGAGTTAGCATAACACAGCATGTGAAGCAGCATTACATATTGTAGAACATATTCTAGGTGAATATTAATAGAATGACGTCATTTATCTCCATGTCTTGATCGTCTATGATTGAATGTGAGTTGAGTTGTTAGTATAGTTTGATTATATGTTTTGAAGTTTGAGTAAGAGTAACCTGTGGGTTGAAAGCAAGCTTACTGCAGACTCCAGTCGCTGACCTGTTTAAGCGGCAAGGGCCCACCTCCCAACAAAGGTCAACATCTTCGTAGATTAGTATTAGCATTTGATTTCAATAGTGTAAATGTTAGATTAGCTAAAGCTTTAATTCTTTCAGATGATAGCAGTATAGTTTAGACTAGGATTTTGATTATATGATTGCTTAGAGATCTTTACTCACTTTGTTTTGCATATGCTCTGTTTCTATTTTTATGAATTTGATTTTGTTTCATGGACATGAATGTTGGTAGCAGTAGTTCGACATATTTGAAGGAGAACTAGTGAAGTTCACAACAACACATTGTGAACCACAACATACTCAGTATATTGACTATTGAACTACCCAAGCTATGTCTTGATGATTGATGTGTGATTTTCCTTTCAGAAGTGTGATTGCATAGTTAGTTTTCTGGGTCAGATAGCAGAGTTGATCTGTCAAAAGAACTCCATCTCATACTTGGATGTGCCATAATGGAGTAGATAGCCTCTCTGTGAAAGACAACCAAAGTGTGTTTTAGTTTGCTAGTTTCCTTTGTTTTCAGCATACATAATCTAGAATAATTCTATACTCATGGCATTAGAATTACCTTTCTTACTGGTGTCTTGTAACTCTGTTGATTACGAATCCCGGATTGATAATTAATGAGTGCATTATACTAAACATATAAGTAGCACAACACGGTCCTGAGAAGGTAGTTGGTTGAACTGGAATACAAAGCTGATATATGTGTCGAGAAGGTAGTTGGTTTAAGTCGAATATACACTCAACCCATTCATCATTAGGGACAATCAAGCTAAAATGTTAGAAAAGAGTATGTTGAGGTTTGTATTTAAAGCCGAGGAAAGGTGAGTGAATGTTGAGGAGGGAGACTGAAATGAAGAGAAGAAATAATAAAATAATAAAATAGCAATAGCAATAGCAGTGAAACTAGATTAATAAAATGATTTAAAAAATGATAAATAATAAAGTGGAAATTTTCAAATTTATTTGAGATTAATAATTAAATATGGTTGAGATTAATAATAAAATAAAAATGATTAAAGAGATACCATAATAATCAAATCAAGGAGGAAAGTCAAAGCTAGAAGGAGATAAAAATGTTAATAAATGAGAAGAAAATGAGATTAATAAAATGATTTAAACTTAATGATGATGATGATGATGATGATTAACGTCCACTAAGACCTAATTGGTCTATCGGACCTTAAGAGGGTAAGTGATTACTTGTGATTCTTTAGAATTTTGTTTCTGTGCTCAAAAAGCATTAAGAGAAGCTTTCCA
>ML852012.1:26254-38052 GCA_009831015.1 Picea engelmannii
CTCCCTTACCAGGGATAGTGGTCCAAGTCAAGAGAGCTCCCACACCAGGGATACTACCCTTCATTATTAGAATGCAAGCAACTACAATTTAATGAAATCAAATAAGGAATGTAGTAAAATACTTACCTTAGTCTGCAATCATGATCAATCTTGCTTTTGCTCTTCCTGTGAAAACTAAGATAGAGAATAATTGCTCATCGTTCTTGATTGCATTCCTTGACTTCTCTTGGGGTGGTTAATGTTGCTTTCTTTGCAAATTACTAGCTGCAAGTCTAGTCTCCTTGAATAATGTGCACTTATAGCACACATTTCAAAAGTCACATCAAGGATCATTCTTGAAGTCTACAACGTACCTCTCACATGAATTGTCTTCAATCTTTCATTGTTTGGACAATACTTCATGTTTGATTATTTGACAAATGGATGACACATCCATTCTTAATCTTCATCAAATTTTGTTGCTAAATATTCATTGCTGCTTTAGATGCAAAGATCCTACTGAAACCCTCTTAGGTTTATGTGCATATACCCTTGATTGTAGCTGAGTCCTTCCAGCCCTTTATTTGCATTAACTAGGGCCTCGACCCCCCTTCTCGTGGTTTGGAACAAGGGTTCACAACTCCCTTACACCTGCTATCAAGAAACTAGGGCTATGACTCATTCTCATAATCTGCAAGTCTGAAATCTATGGCTGAGTGAGGACTTAACCATCCCTTGATTCACCTACAGTCTGATGTCTTGAGCTTGTCATGTCCCTTTAAGATTTTGTATGAGTTTTTATGGCTGCGGGCTAAATCTCTAGGCCTGCGGCCTCTCCAAGCAGTCACTATAGGGGTTGCAACCCCATCCTCTCCTTCTTTAAGCTGTCTACAACAGAAAATTCCAACCATAGGATTACTCGGCCTTCCCATTTAAAGAGACCTGTCTAAAAAAAGAATTAAACAACAACCATGAAGGTATGCAATTTTTCACTGCCTCAGAATGGAACACAACGAAGGCTGCTACAAGTCTGTAATTTGATTTTAAATCTGCGGTTAAGGATCATTTGAATTAACTTTCTTTGAGTGCCCCACGGTTATGATAAAATATGGCAGACTGTTTTATTTCAATTACAATGCTAGCATCCAATATACCATTGTATGGTCCACACATTATTGCTCAACGATTGGGTAAATCTCCATGTCTCTTTTATTGCTGGCGGATAGATTTAGTGTGGACACTCTTCATTTGAATTGGATCCTTTAATACTGCTGTCTTTCTTCTTTAAGATTTTGGTCCTACAAAAGGTGCTAAGGCAACCCTTTGTAGGCTTGAGATGACTGGGGAAGTCTTGGAGACTTGGTCCTCAAACAATACTTGGCCAACCAACATAATTTAGGTGGAGGCAGATCTAGATTTTACCACAGAAAGGAGAGGTACGACCTCAATTTTACCACAGAAAATTAAGGAGAGGTCCGACCTTATTTTCCTCATATCAGTGGCAAGGGTTTAGCATCCCTTTATCTCCCACAAATTCCTTTTTCTGATGTGCAAAAGTCTTCTTCAAGTACTTCTCTGAATCCATGTTTTCAGATTCTTCACAAACCCTTCCCAATTGGGCTAGGAAACCTAATGTCTAGGATAGGATAGAAATATTAGGTTTTGTTGGGCTTATTACTGCCAACAATAAGCCTTGAAAGTCAGAAGAACACTGGTGAGCTGAAAATCTCCTTCAATGAGCTCCAAAAACCCTAAATATGATTTTTTTGCAAAAAATTGCGAAAACCTATGGCCAAAAATCCAAATTTCTCAGAATTGCAATATGAGAGTTGTTGGAGGTGCATTGAGGGAGGCCGTACACCCTTATTCAATTTTTATCCCCAACATTTCAATATTAAGTGTTGGAACACCCAAAAAGGAGAGACCATATAGATTTATGGAAATTCTAGGAGGGTCGTACAATTCTGCAGAAGGGAGAGGACGGATGCTAGAAGCTTGTGCAATGAATTCTTTAAGACCTATGCTCTAATACCATGTTAAATTTTCTCCCAATCATGAGGTTTATTTCTTTTTCTATTTAGCATTACTTGAACAATACACAATGACTGCAGTAACAATAACTAGCTGCAGTAAACCAAGATCACAAGAAGAATAACCATGCACAAGAACACAAGAAATATTCTGGGAAACCCTTCTACACAAGGGAAGAAAACCAAACAATCTTTTGCTATATTCTCAAGAGAAGATCCCCCATCCACCACCAAACCTAGCACACAAAAGGGTGACAGATTTCTCATAATTTCAGACCTCAACTTCTAAAATCATGAGATGACACAAAGATAAGTGTGTTTCCTCAATGGGGATTCACCTTTATTTATAAAAAACTTATCACATCAAATGATGTGTCTATTGGCACAATAGGGCCGACCTGTACAACTTAATAATAGAATAAATATAATTAATAATTACAATATTAATTATCTTTACATGGTGGGGACAACTTGTACCCTTTACAACATAATTAGGGTTATAGGTAAATCTTACTCTTAGACAATATAGAAATGATCTCACACGTCCACTAGTGCTCAGCGACTTGGGACAGGTCCACCTATGCTCAACGACATGGACGTCCTACTTAACCAACCTCTATCTCAACTGAGTCCACAAGAGAATCATCTAGAGTACCATCTCAAGCCTAACTCAATTGAGTGCACAAGGCAGGAGACCACACTTCATAACAACTCAGTCCAGAGTCTGAGACACACCCATGACATGGGAACCTTCAACCCACATAGGGGTACACATAATCTCATCTAAATCTAGAGAGGAATGAAACACCCATCTCATGGGCATCCTCACCCCACACAGGGGAACACATCGTCTCATCTCAGTCTAGAGAGGAACAACACACCCATCACAACATAATTAGGGTTACAGGTAAATCTTACTCTTAGACAATATAGAAATGATCTCACACGTCCACTAGTGCTCAGCGACTAGGGACATGTCCACCTATGTTCAACCACATGGACGTCCTACTTAACCGACCTCTATCTCAACTGAGTCCACAAGAGAATCATCTGGAGTACCATCTCAAGCCTAACTCAACTGAGTGCACAAGGCAGGAGACCACACTTCATAACAACTCATTCCAGAGTCTGACACACACCCATCACATGGGAACCTTCAACCCACATAGGGGTACGCATAATCTCATATAAATATAGAGAGGAATGAAACACCCATATCATGGACATCCTCACCCCACACAGGGGAACACATCATCTCATCTCAGTCTAGAGAGGAACAACACACCCATCACATGGGCACACCCAACACATGGGCTCTTTCACAGGTCGACTCAACTCAGTCTCAGAGGATAACGTGTTCCATAGGATGTCTCATGAAGCTGCAATCATCAACAACTTTCACCTAGGCCGTTGTATCAAGTGTTAGTGATATGAAAAAAGAGATAAACAAAATAAAAAGAACAAGTGAAACTCTTAGAAAATCAAGTGGATCACTATAGAATAAATCAACACCATATCACATACTTTATCGAGTATTTCATGATGAGTTAAACCCATAATATAGAGATTTCTATAAACAAGTTCAACTCCTCCAATGGCAATGTTAGGATGTGCTCACTATTTACAATCAAATGCATGAATGGATGATACACCAAGTGAATACAAATTCAATTCAACATTGTAAAGGTGTGTCAATTTTGTCTCGGGAACACTCCTCTTGAAATTCCTCACATAAATGGAAGGGAAC
The DNA here is from genome assembly GCA_009831015.1 of Picea engelmannii. Lineage (NCBI taxonomy): Eukaryota > Viridiplantae > Streptophyta > Pinopsida > Pinales > Pinaceae > Picea > Picea engelmannii. The sequence continues at coordinate 30,011 of ML852012.1, forward strand.
TCCTTAGCATTGTCATTAATCTCAAATTATGGAAGGATTCTTTCTAGGAGTGGAGAAACATTAAGGAAGAGCTTGGGTATTGTGAGAAATTGTGTCGAGTAATTTGCGCATACATGTAATATTTCAAACTTTGGTTTGAGTGATAGTTTCCATGAGTTAGAAGGAGGTTTCAAAAAGTTTGGAAGTATGAATTCAACAAGATAAATGCAATTATATCAATCCCTTGCATCAATAAAGCACACATTGAATACTATATAGATATCCTAACAATGGAAATTCTTTTTTGTAAAATTATTTCTATGAAAGTTGGAGAATAATAAAGGAAAGGTGGATGAAATATTGCATTATTTAAAGGTTTAGAAGAACATCATTTTCCACAAGTCAATAATATTCAAAATATTTTTGATGCTTGGAGAGATGATGTGACAAGTCATGTAAAAGAAAAATAGCAAGTAAAACTTCCACAAATTAAGTGGAGAATATGAAGGGCCAGGAAGTTAAATCATTTCAACTTCCTATAAATCAATTCAACTTACTATATCCCATTTTTGTTTAAGTAGGATGGGATTTAGTAAGAGAGGGATGGTTTCTGGGCACTGTAAAGTATTTTATTATTAAATGAAAAGCTTGCTGGCCAACCTTTTTGAGAATTGATTTCGATGTATTCGTAGGCCAAGACTATTCTTTGTTACTCATATATTTTAGAATCACTACAAGATTGGATGTTATAGCTGTAGGGTTTTCTTATGTTGTTATGTCTTTATCTTATGCTTATTAATGGTGCGAACAAAAGGAAGTGAAATCATAGATTTCTATTAAGTAGTAGGCTTACCTTTGTTTATAGTCAAATATTTTAAATTAATGCAAGTGATGATTCCACAAACTATTTTTTGTCTATATTTTCTTTCATTTCATCTAATTTTATATTTATTGAAATTGTTATGTTAATTTCTAGCTAGTAAGTTGTAGAAAAAAATAACTTATATTAGGATACCAGTAGGAATTAAAAAAATAAATATTTTAAAATACTAATAGTAGTTAGGCACTAGCAACTTGAGTTTTGAGCGGGGGGGTTTGGAAGCTCTGCAGTTATGGAGCGAACTTCCCGCACGTGGCTGCAGTTTATTTTGTCCCTCTCCTTCACCTGTGGTTAAACTCCTCTCCTTTCTATTCCCGGTCTGACCCTTCCCCCCTCCCCTTCCCTGACGGTCTACCCCTTCCCTCCCGACCATGGAAGACCTCCCGGTCACTGTGCATTTCACTGACGACATGGAGACAATTATGACAGACGCCGTGACAACATATTTCTTGGAAGATGGAGGACCACCTGTACAACTAGAAAACTCTAGTGACTTCCTTTCCGTTCCTCCCTAGGCCGAACCCTTCCCCCCCGCTACCCACTCTTCTAGATGGACTGTTGTTCGGAGATTTTCCAGAACCGTGGGTGACCAATCCCACAAGCACTCCTGCCTGTGCTCTCCCCCACTAAGTCTGCCTCAAGCTACTAACCTAGAGTGGGTAAACTCCATAACAGGATGTCTCACTTCTCCGGAACTCAGCCGCCTGGGCCACCCCTCCAGCGAAGGTACCAACCCTCCGGTCTCTTCTGAGTCAGGACCATCTGCAGTCCCTTTCTCCTCTTGCAAGGGTTTTATCTCTGCCCGGCGTGAACTGGATGAGTATAGTGGTTTTGAACAATATTTCTCCACCAGAGAACATACAAAGAAGCACTTAAATACTTTGGAAGGAGCTGTCAGAGATAGAGAAACATGGCCTAGGTTGAAAAGGAAAAGCTTAAGAACAAAGGGAAAATTGGAAACCTAGCTCTCGGTGAAGACGTGGAGTTCAGCCAGGTCACACTTATGGCAATCCAAACAATTGTTGGGAGAGTGAATGGCAGGGTCTTCACGGTAAAAACCATCTGAGATTGGATGCATGATGCTTGGAAGGCCGAGCTCGGGTACTCATTGGAACTAGTGGAATTAAATAGGAATTGGTATGCCTTCACCTTCTAGAACAATGAACACTCCAAATGGGTACTAAGTAAAGCATGGAGTATCAACAACTCTCCGATGCATTTCAAACCATAGAATCCTCTTTTTGACGCAAGTACAGAACGCCTTAACAAAATTTCGGTCAGGGTAAGACTACCAACACTTTCTTTCCATCTATGGTCTTTTGAGTACTTCAAAAAAATTGGGAATTTCTTAGGAGATTTCTTGGATGTGGATATGACATATTAAGAAACAAAACAAAGGAAGGTTGCAATAATTCTGGTTAATTTGAATGTCAGGGAAGGTATGGGGGAAGAGATGGATCTCACCTGGGGAGACTACACATATGCCTAAAAATTGGACTACGAGAACATTCCTTTCAGATGTCGACGATGTCATCAGTATGGACATTTGATTAAAAATTGCAATCTCCCTCTAAGAACCAGAGGAACGATATATGGGAGGAATAAATATTCACAGAAGAATGTTGGCTCTTCGATTCCTGATCCCTACTTACAAAAGGAGTAGGGTTGTCAAATTGAATGCCTCACCGAATTTTTGGCCGAAGATTTGGTCCAACCCTGTACAGAGCTGGATACCATGTGTCCGATCTTGCAAGTTCCAGTCCAAACATAAGACTCTTCCTTCCTGGTCATGGGTAACTGCTCTAACCCTGCCCCCTCTATTACTATTTTAATAAACAATTTGTCTATTAAAATTCCTGAGTAGATTATCTCACCAACCCTTCCCCTATTCCCTCCCTTGTTTTCTCTTCAACCCCCCTTTCCACCTCCCTCCTTTCCCCCTCGTTGCCCATCCCTTTCCCCGACCTCCTCTTCCTCCCTCCTCCCCCTAGTACAACCAGCTTCTTCTCCTACCCCTGCCTCAGATGAGTCCACTACCTCTTCGACAAACACCTCCACAAGAAGATATTTATTAAGATCACATAATAGAGAACACACAGGAGGTTTAGCATTGGACTCGACTCCAGTAGAAAAAAATGGCAGAGGCAGGAAATCTTTCTTCTCAAAAGCACAAAAGAGAGCCATAATTGACTTATTAGCAGGGAAACAGGTCTCTATTGAAAGGGCGCTTAGAGCAAGGCGAACCCTAAGAAAGGGGCCTTGATGAAGTGTTGTTACTTCAATTGTTGGTGTTTGGTTGGTCCCCTAAAAAAACCGGCCCTAAAAAGGATGATTCTCACAGAACATCTGGATGTAATTCTCCTTCAAGAAACCTTGGGGGAAGGGGCGGAAGTTGAAAACATACTCTCTTTTCCTTTACCGGACTGGAGCTTCATTACCTTGGAATCTATTGGGAGATCTGGAGGACTAGCTATCAGATGGAATTGTTGCACTATAAAAGTCCTTAACCATTGGGGTTTTGAATATGGACTTGGGATCACAGTCTTCTCAAAAGAACTTGAAGACCCCCTCAATATTGAAAACATCTATGGCCCCTGTCACAACAGAGGCCCTTACTGGGATGCTGTCTTCAACAAGTCCTTCCTAAAAGAAAAACACTTGATCCTGGGAGGAGACTTAAATTTCTCTTTAGGCATTAAAGAAGTTTGGGGATCCCATGCGAGATCAGACCCCCTCTCGAACTACTTTACACAAAAACTAGATGAACACAATATTATGGATATTGAGCCGGTTAAATTCAAACCAACTTGGAGAAACAACAGAGTGGGAGAAGACAACATTGCAAAAATACTAGATCGTTTTTTGATAAAGGATACACTTCTTGAAAAATCCTTTCAACTGAAACAATGGATAGGACATGAGGGAATCTCGGATCATTACCCAATTTTCCTTGAACTAAGAACTGGATTGGATAAGCCACCTAGTCCTTTGAAATTCAATAGAACCTGGCTCAGTGATGAAACTTTTTTAAAGTTGGTTAAGGAAAATTGATAATACTATAACCCAGGAAGCAATGAGATGGCAGGTCTACACTTTGTAAAAAAACCTACACATTATCAAAGAGAAGACAAAGACCCGGGCACATCAAAAACTCCTAAAAGAGAATATGGAACTGAAGGAACTAGAATCAAAATTAAACCTTATTTCGAAAGAACAGGGTGGAGGATTTGATACAAAAAATGCCAAACTAAGTCTGCTAAAATTGGAAGAAAGGAGAAACATACTACTAAAGGAAAAAGAAGATACATGGAGATTAAAAAGCAGAGCCACCTGGCTGAAGAGTGGAGACAAGAACACAAAATTCTTCCAAGCATATGCAAAAGACAGAAGGTGCATAAACTCAATCTGGCAGTTAAAGGATCAAGAAGGAAAAAAGGAACATACCTTTGAAGGAATGGTGAAAATTGGGAAAAAGTTCTTCCAGGATCTCTACAAAGCAGAAAACAAGGCCACTATTGAAGAAGTGATTCGAATGGTACAGTACTTTTAGAGCTTTAATAGTGAGGAAGATAATAGAATGCTTATGGAAAAGGTAACACTAGAAGAACTTAAGGCTGCATTGAATAGTTTTCAAAAGGACAAAATCCCAGGACCAGATGGATGGACAATTGAGTACTTCCTGGGCTTCTTTGATTCTATTGGACAAGATATACTAATCCTAGTTGAAGAGACAAGGATTACTGGACAAATGCCTTTAAGTTTAAACTCAACCTTTATTTCCCTTATTCCAAAGAAGGAAAACCCAAACACCTTGGATGACTTCATACCTATCTCCCTGTGTAATTGCATCTACAAGATCATCTCCAAAGTCATAGCTAGAAGACTTAAGACTGTACTTTCTGACAAAATCTCCTTGGAACAATTTGGATTCCTAGAGGGCAGGCAGATACATGAAGCAATTGGAGTGGCACAGGAAGCCCTACACATCATAAAGACCAGGAATCTAAAGAGTGCAGTTCTTAAAATCGATCTTTCCAAAGCCTATGACAGGGTAAGTTGGATCTATTTACGATTTCTTTTAACACATTTAGGCTTTACAGTTCCATTTATCAGATGGATCATGTGTTGTATTACACCTATAACTTTCTCAGTCCTCATAAATGGGTCAGCCACAACCTTTTTTAGATCTGAAAGAGGCTTAAGACAAGGTCGTCCACTTTCCCCTCTTCTGTTTCTTCTTGTTTCTAAATGATTAAGCAAGGCTTTAGCAACATACAAATGATCTGGGTCTTTTCCAGGCATCAATATTTCCAATACTCTTCATTTAACCCACCTTCTCTTTGTAGACGACATCCTTGTCTTCTGTGTAGGAACTAGAGGGGAAGCTGAAAATCTAAATAACACTCTGAAACTCTTATCCAAATCTACATGAATGATAATAAATGAAGGAAAGTCTACTCTCATCACCTTTTGTCTCTCATAAATGGAAAAAAGTCGATACAAACTTCTCTTCCCTTTTGAAGAGAAAACAATTGATGAAGGAATCAAGTACTTGGGATTCACTTTGAAACCAAATGATTGCAGAAAGGAGGATTGGTCCTGGATACCGAAGAAATTAGAAAAAAGGTTAAGTTCATGGAGCCACAAATGGATTTCCAAAGCTGGCAGATTGGTACTAGTAAAATTAGTTTTGGAAGCCATCCCAGTCTTTTGGATGTTTCTATCTTGGATCCCAAAAGGAACTTTGGAGGCAGCTAGAAAACTCTCTTTCAGATTTCTGTGGAGTGGAAAGAAAGATATAAATGTGACTCCTTGGGTAAGATGGAAAAGGATTGTAGTCCCAAAATCTTTAGGTGGTTGGGGCCTAAAAAATTTACATGTTTTCTCCAAAGCCTTAGCTGCTAAAGGGGGTTGGGGCCTTCTTTCTACAAATAGTCTCTAGAAAAAGGTTGTCATAAAAAAATACATTGAACCAGACACCCTAGAGTCTTGGATCAGAAGAACTCAGAAAAATCTCAGAGGTGCCTCAACGATTTGGAAGGCAGTGATAAAATCTTTCCCTGTAATAGAAGGTGGTCTTGCTTGGAAGGTAGGAAACAAACTCCGAGTAAGGCTAGGGACTGATCCTTGGATAGAAAGTGAAGGAATACACTTACTCTCAGATCATCTACTAGCCACTTTAAAGAAAAAAGGATTGAACTCCTTAAACTCACTTGTTGACCAATCCTCCACTACCCTTTGGGCTCAAGGGTGGAAATATGCCTCTACTCTTAATTTAAACACTAATGATTCAACAAAATTGGAGAATTATTGAAATGCCCTTTTTCGTTCACAAATCAGGATAAGAGAACAAGAAGACGAACTGGTTTGGGACAAAAATGAGTCTGGTATCTACACTCCAAAGGAAGGTTATTTACAGCTAATGAAAGAACTCTCAGAAGATGAACCAGTCTGATGGTGGAAAAATATTTGGAAGATCAATGGTCCTGCCAAGGCAAAACTCTTGTGGTGGCATGTGCTTTCAAATAAAGCCCCAACCTGGGATATTTTACAAGAAAGAAATTTTGCCGGACCAAGCAAATGACCACTGTGCAAGACAGAGAGAGAAACGACACAACATCTCTTTCTTGAATGCACTTGTCTAAAATTGGTCTGGGTAGAAGTTTCATGCACTCTGAAATTCCATTTTCAGTGGGAAGGCCACACCTTGGAACAATCCTGGAAGAATTGGTGGGAAAACTCCTCTTTCAAAACTTATAGATCACTCCCTTTACTGATCACTTGGGGAATATGGCTAGCAAGAAATGAAACCATATTCAAAGAGGCGACTATTTCTCATGAGAAAACTTCACTAAACAGTCTGCCAATTTTCTCTTCCTTTCCTTCAAAAGAAAGATCAAAGAAAAGAGTAATAAAAGAAGTATACATAGAAAAATCCACACCTTGGGGATTTTTTGGCGGAGCTTCCCAACACTATACATGTGGAGGAGGAGGCTTACTATACTTCTCAGACACACACTACTTCACTTTATCTTATGGATTGGGAAATGGAATTAATAATTATGCAGAATTAATGAGCCTCAAACTTCTCATGGTTTTTTCCCTTGAAAAAGACTGCAAAAAGTTATCAGTTTTTGGAGACTCAAAAAATGCAATAAACTGGATAAATGGAACTCAAAGATGCAATAATATCAGACTTGCCAATATTGTGGAAGACATAAAATCACTGCAGAAATTTTTTGACTTCTTTTCCTGTCAACATGTCTACAAGGAAAGGAATAAAGAAGCGGACAGGGCTTCAAAAAAGGGCACATACATGGAGATGGGCCACTGGAAGATCACAGAGTTCATAAATGAACAAACACAGGAACAACAAAGAACTTTTTTGTAAATGAATGTAAACTCTAAAATTTTTACAAGATTTTGGATACAAAATCTATGAAGGATACTATGCAAACTGAGGACTGTACTCAATACACTATAGCATTACATATTTTTTGGGAATGACTATGTAAAATCCCATGGGATGAAGAAGAAATAACCACTCTATATGAAGTATGTAGACATACTATATCAGAAAAATGCACCAGAAGGTGTATCTGCAAAATGTAATTTTGATTATCATAATGAAAATTACGCTTTTTTTTTAGGAAAAAAAAACTGATAGTAGTTAGGCTAGAATCCAAAGAATTTTTCATTCCAAACAGACAAAGGTCTAATTGCGTACTTTCCTCGGGTAAACTAGTGTAGTCGACGAAGGAATTTTTCCATGTCCACAGAATCTAGATCCAACATTGATTAATACAATTTTTTTTACATAAGTTAGTCTCCCTTAGTCATGGAGGGCAAAGGGAAAAATAGTCTCTTAGACTATGCACCTATCATCTCTTCAAGAATTCAATGAATGAATAGGAATGTGGATAACTCTAATGTGCATAACGTATATACCCTCTCTCAACCAAGTGGACCCATATCACATGATCATATTAAATGGAACATAAATTAACATCGTATATCGCTAAAGGGGACACAAATGCCACATTATTAATATAGATGTCATTAAAGCGAACATTACAACTCATCTTCACCAAATCATGTGCATATAATGTTCTAAATACAAAAGTGTAAAATATCAAGTCATACATAAAAATCCATGAACCCTAAATATAATACATAATATAAG
>ML852012.1:38152-54840 GCA_009831015.1 Picea engelmannii
TTCATTTAAGCGCTTAATTACCTTTTTCCACTTAGTCACTTAATGTCACTTTCAAATTATAACATTTCCCTAGTGAAATGACATCAAATGAACATTTTCCCCTGTTTCTTCCTGGATATAGTCTAAAGGAGATGTTTATACTACTAAGCCCTCCTCTCCTGGGTTCTCACTCAGAAACATTACATTCCTCCCTTCCTGAGATTGCTTGTCCTCAAGCAACATCAATTCAGGGTGTTGCAAAATATGACCACTCTCCCAAGTAGCATCCTCTAATGGAAGTTCCCTTCATCTGACCAAACACTCTCTGATGAACCGAATCCTCAATTTTATCTTGCTGAAATCCAATATGTCCTCCATAACAAACTCCAACCGTCCCTCCTAATCCAAAGGCGATATCTCCTCAGAAGTGCTAATGAATTGTCCCGCTGCTTTCTTGAGGAAAGAAACATGGAACAAGTGAATCCAACTTCCCTCTGGTAGTTATAACTCGTAGGCCACTTCACTTACCCTGTGTATGACCCTGTATGGTCCATATAATAAGGGTTTAAGCTTCTCTACCCCACTCTTCTTCAAACATGATTTCCTGTATGGTTGTATCCTCAGGAATATAAAATTCCCAACCTCAAAGACACGCTCTATCTTGTGTCTGTCTGCATTCACCTTTAGTTGATTCTACATCACCTGTAAATTCTCCTTTAATACATTGAGAATATATTGACTCTCTGCTATCCAGTATTTGGCCTTGGGAGCCCTGTTGTCTCCAAAAACCAAATCAATCAAAGTGGGAGCATCATATCCATATAATTCTCTGAATGGGGTCATACCTATGGACATGTAGAAGGTAGTGTTGTAACAGTTCTCTCCAAGATGTAACCACCCTACCCACTCTTTCTATTGTTTGCTGACATAGTTCCTCAAGTAGCCCTCTATCCACTTGTTGAATATCTAAGTTTTCCCATTAGTTTGGGGGTGGTAACTGGTGCTGAATTTCAACTTTGTACCAACCAATATGAATAACTCTTGCCAAAATATGTTGATGAACTGACTGAATCTGTCACTGAATATACTCTGTGGAAACCCGTGAAGTTTGAATATCTCTATGAAGAACAACTTTTCCACCTACACCACACTATGGTCTGTAGCAATCGCAGAAAAGTGTGAAAATTTGGTCAATATGTCGAACACTACAAATATGCAATCCTTACCTTGAGCCTTAGGTAGGTCTATAATGAAGTCCATGGATATAATTTCCCATTTATTCTTCGGAATAGGGAGTGGATGAAGAAACCTTGCTGGGAGTGTCTTCTCTGACTTGTTCTGCTGACAAGTCACACACTCGCTAATATGTCTCATCACATCCTTCTTAAGACCCTTCCAAGAGAATATATCCCTGACCTGCCTGCATGGCTTGAAGAAGCCCTGATGGCCTTCTAAAGGTGAGTTGTGTACTACCTCTAATATCTTATTTTTGAGACTAGATCTGAGCACAAGGTAGACTCAGTATTTATAGAAGATGACCTCATCTATGAATCTATACTTGTCGTCCAGTACCTGTTTTTCCAATAACTCACATGCAAACTTATTCTTGGAATACTATACTAACAAGTGTGATTTCCAATTTGCTAAGATCTCCATCTCAATGGTGTGCTCAAACCCTCAGTTTGGGGGTTTCCCTGGTGGCATCGGACCAAAAAAATGCTCATGCTGACTCAAAAAATCCTTGATCTCTACCTGATACTGCTGGCAACCATCTGAATCCCTCCGCGTGGTGATAATAACTTTGCTGCATATGCTACTCCTCCATGTCTGAAGATTCTCTCCATCCTCTTTGATGACATTGTCTTGGGTGCCTCTGTCACCATATCCCTTAGTACAGTCTTCTTCCCCTTAGTGTATCTAAATCTCATCTCAAGTGTTTGGTAATTGGTATAAATCTTGCCCAATGTGATCAACCATTGGACTTCCAATACCACATCTATGTCAGAAAGGTAAACCACATAGAATGTATCCTTCATTGTGTAGTTTCCCAGATGTACCTCTAAGTCTGGAACTCGATCCAAACACTCTACCATGTGACCATCAACTATTGCAACATCAAAACCCTCAAACTCTTCGGTTTATAGTGTTGTCCTAGCTACCAGTGCAACGTCAATGAAATTGTGGGTTGCCCCACCATCTATCAAGGAAATGGCCCACTGTCCCTAAATAGTCCCTCTAATATTGAGTGTGTCATACCTAGGGACTCTAGAAAGGGTCGCTATGAATCCTTCCCTCACTGGTGCTCATCTCTTAGCCTTATTGCAAGGCTGTGGCTCTACCAGTGGCTTGCCCCTACCGTGTCGGTGGTCTCCTTGGAGGATTCTCCTCCTCATGCAATGGCTCCTCCTTTGAGCTAGTGGACTCACTGTCCTATACTTGACTGTAATGTTCCTCCTCATCATTGTCTGCTACAACCTCAATGTAGTGGATTTGTCCCTTTCCCATGCACCTATGGCTAGGGACCCATGGATATATGCATTTGGAGCATAAATTCTTCCTCATAATCTCACACCTCATATCATCATCCAAATTCTCCTTACCCTTCCAATCTTTTTGGAATAGTTTCCTATTTCGGTCCTTCTGTGGAAAAAATGGTTTGGAAAACGTTTTGGTTTTATACACTGAGTCTGCTAGATATCTAGTGCATAGGATGGGATCCTGTAGTGTGTGAGGTCTATAGGCCTTCACCCATCCTCTCAAGGGTTCTGTGAGACCCTCTGTGAAAATCATGATTAATTAGCATGTTGAATGTCTGTCACTGTCATGGCTATTGTCTGAAACTCTGTGATAAATGCATTAGGTGTACCAGTTTGTCTCGACTGGTCTAATTCCCTGAAATAGATCTTTTGGTCCCTCTTGTCAAACTTATCCATAAGTCTCTCTATGAACTCCCTATATGAGGTAATGTGACTATGACCCAATATCACCAGTCCATGATGCCACCACTTGTGGGCCTCTACCTCCAAATGCAAAGTAGTGAAACAGATGGCTTCAATTTCTGTCATCTGGTTGAGCTTGTAGTACGTGTCGAGTTTATGTACCCAATATTTGACAGCACATATGGATGATCCATCAGAAGAGTGTATAGTGAGTTTCCCTACTTTCTGAATGAACTCCATGTTATGTCCCTAGTGATGTTGTTGTCCTCCTCTCTAAGGATCTCTAGGAAAGTTCCAGAGTCTAATTATGCAATAATCTACTAAATTCATGTCATTATTGAAATTTGGCCTTAGGGATACATACTCTCTCCTATAATTAGCAATATCCTCTACCTGTGTGTCCAATCTCTGTGCTACTGGCTGTTGTGCTACTGCTGGAAGTACAATATGAAAGCTAGGGAATAACGGCCTGGGAATCCTACTCAATGATGTGTAGGTGCTGTTAGCGTCAGAAGGCACTCCTGGATTGAAATAGGAGTAGAGCCCGACGCCCATCAGTTTATGTCACGATTTATTTAATGGGGTGATCGGATGGAGGTTAACTCGAGCGATGTGGTTCCAACTTTGAAACTAGGCTAGGCATGTATGGGAAAGTGAGGTCTTAGGTAACTTAAGACAGTGAGGTGTAGTAAGGGTGAGTAGGGGGAAGACTTAGATCAGGGAGATGCAAAGGTCTGTAGTAAACATCAGGTTTCCAACAGACTGTAGAAGAAGGCATCCAAACACAAGATCTTCTTGCGCTCAAACACAGAAAACCGGAGAATACAATAATGCATAAATAAATCCTTTATCATGACATAATTGCAATGATCCGCACGAATCATTCATTCACGAACTCTCCTAGCATGAGAAGAAAATTTAGATGGATTAAGAAGACTGTCTGTTATAAAATAAGAAATCTCATATACATATGCATGACCAGAAAGCTAGAATGTCTGCTAAAACTTTACAATCGGGAGCTCTGCTCTACCATCGATCTCTTAGAAATACAAAAGACTGAGTTTATATACTTAGGAAAATTCACCCCACAGAGGCGTGCCCAGTCACTCAAGGCTTGATGTCCCTTCAGTCAAACTCGTACTGATATCTTTCTTTAAATGCCACCTTAACTACGCATGGCTCCTGCAAGGAGGGTAGCTGAGCCATGAAGTGTTCAGTTAGCGTGCGCAGGATTCCTTGGTGAGTCGAGGACTTGGCGTGGTTTCCATGGAAAGAATCAGTATAGAAGACCACCTCGGGTGGACCTTTAGCTGGGACATCCATACTTTGCAATAAATGAATAAGGTGAGGCTTCAACCACCCTTTCTCTTCTTCATTCATCTCTAGCAAGTACTGGGATTTAGCTCACGCTGAAACGGCCTCCAGAGAGTCACAATGCCTCCCTTCTGAGATTCATCTTGGAGCTTCTGGCCCCCTTCATGTACAACCCTTTCTGCTCTCTCAAGTGCCCAGGGGCCGTGACCTTGCGCCTATTCCCAATGCACTTTCGACGTTCGCGAATGGGAAGGAACTATTCATGAAATTCGAAATCGCGATGAGAAAAATGCCAAGACAACTCAATCTGGTGCCACGTGTCCCTCTGAGATCTGATGGTCTTGAACTCACCCGACACCGCTGTGGGCCCGGGTTCGGGACTCTCCCGACATTTCGTGCATCGGAACATAACGTAGTTGCTTTTTGCACCTTGGAGTCGCGACGGGCGAAACACCGAGATGGCTTAGTTTGTCGCCAGGTGTCCCCTTTGAATGGACGGCTGAAAATGCTTCGTGATGTTGCGGGCCCCAGCTTCTATGCTTTCAGTGCTATCGAGGTTCAAGGTTTCACGATGTTGAACAACACGAAACTCTCACCCCATGAACTCCTGAATGCCGAAAAGACGATGCGGACGGATCTTGCGACACGCGTCACTGGATCGGACGACCCAGATTCAACCTTAATATATAAGGGCTTTCTTTGGTGCTATATGTCGGGTAACTTGGTAACCCCGAGATCCCGATGACCATTGATCTGCTTCATGGATGGATATCTACTGTAGACATCAAACCTTTCCCACTCGCTTGACTCGTAACTGGAAAGTTGGGTTCTTCCGCTACTACACTTGGGTGTTTCCCGGTCATTCTGCAGACCTGGGTGCTCTTGTGCCTAAGACAAAAATAATCGCTAACATTAGGCTCCATGGGGGATAAAGTCCTCCCTGCGATGCTCTAATAACTCCTCCCGCATCTTCAGTGCCTTCCTATTGGGCTATGGAGTCACTTATTAAGCCAAAAACATGCAAAAAGAAACTAAACAAAGAACTAAAGGACAATATTTACAAACAAGGGAGCCGTCTGAGGCTCAAATAAAACATTTCTTCAGAAAATGCCCATTCACTGGGCTGCTAAAAACCTCTTCACCCTCTAAATCTTGCAACCCATATGTATTGTTGGAGAAAATCTCAGAGATCTTGAAGGGGCCAATCCAGAGGGTGTCAAACTTGTTGTGTTTGCATTTATCCTGCCTGGGGGCATCCCACTTGAGTACCAAATCCCCGATCTCGAACTCCTTTTTCCTAACCTTCTTGTCGAAAGCTTGCTTGATCTTTCCATGGTGATTATGAGCTGCGATCCTCACCTTCTCTCTGATCTATTTCACTTCTACTATCTGATGAATTCTCCTGATCATATGATCTGTTTCTCCCTCATAGTCTTGAAAGAATTTCGCCACAGGTAAGGTGAGCTGAGTAGGAAAAACTGCCTCTGCTCCGTAGACTAGCTGAAAAGGCGAAGTGCCCAGAGATTTCTTTGTTGTCACACGATCAACCCATAGAGAAAACTTCAACTTTGAATCCCAAGCCCTTTTGTTGTCTTCCAACAACCTTTTGATGATCCTTATTAGGCTTTTGTTGGAGGATTCTGCTAAACCATTGCCCTGGGGATAGTAGGGGGTCGAGTGAATTAGTGAGATCTGGAACTGCTCACAAAACTCAATTAGATGCTCAGACTCGAAAGAAGCAGCATTATCGGTGACGATCCTGCTGGGACAACCAAATCTGGCTATGATATCCTCCAGGAAGTTGATAATTACTTTGTGAGATGCACTTTTGGTGGGGACAACTTCTATCCACTTGGTGAAATAATATGTTGCTGTCAGGATCCATCTGTGTTGACCACTTGAGGGAGGATGAATTTCTCCAATGAAGTGCAGCCTCCACTCCTGAAAAGGTGCTGGAGCTACTATAGGCTTCAATGGAAACGATTTGAGCTGCTGCTTTCCTGAGAACCTTTGGCATTTGATGCAAGCTCTGATTCCTCTGCAGACATCAGCGAATAAAGTAGGCCAGTAATATCTAGCCCTGAGGATCTTATGAGCTATGGTCTTCCAGAAATGATGCCCCCCACAAAGGCCTTCATGGAAATCAAACATAATTTTCTGGGCTTCTGGTGGGTTCAAACATCTTAGCAGCATCCCCAAAGGATCTCTCCAATACAAAACTTTCTCAATGAGACAATACCTGACTGCTTTGAGCTTTAAATCTCTTGCCTTTCTTTTACCCATTCCATATGGAGGCTTCAATTCTTGCATAAAGTACAGAATGTCACGATACCAGGCACAATATGCCAGCGATAAGCCGTCTTGAGAGCATTAGCTGGGCAACTCAACTCGCTGAGTTCCTGAGTGAGTGTTGAGGAAACTAACTCCCAAGGCTTCATAATTGGATTCAACTAGTAGCTTGGCTAGACCTTGCCCCTTAACCAACTTGGTGGGCTTTATTTCCAAGTCAAATTCCAGAATTTTTGCTATCCATTTGCCTCTTCTCCCATCTATGTCTGGCTGTACAAGAATGTCCTTTACAGAAGTTGAAGGAACGTATGTTGTCACCTTCGAATGCAAGATGTAGATCCTGAAAGATTTGAGGGATTTCACTAAAGCATAGGCTTGCTTCTCCATGATCTCATACCTGGTCTCCACAACTCTTAATGCCTTGCTGAAGAAAGAGATGGGTTGCTCATGCCCCTTCTCGTTTTTATGTAACAAGACCGCTGCTACTGTATCAAAAGAAGCAAAGGAGAAAATTAGGAATTCTTTGGAATAGTCAGGACTGATTAGCACAGGTGTCTAAGTCAATGCCCTTTTTATTTGGTCAAAATATGTCTTGGGCTCAGTGGTCCATTTCAACTCGTTTCCCTTCCTGAGCATGGCTGTGATGTGTTTCACTAGCTCGACAAAATTTGAGACAAACCTCCTTAGAAAATTAATTTTCCCGAAAAAGGCTTGAACCTCTTTTTTAGACCTGGGAAGTGATAAGGTTTGAATTTCCTCCACTCTGCTGGGATCAATTCTCACCCCCTTTGCCAATACTATATGGACCAACAACTTCCCTTCCTTCATAGAGAACAAAGATTTCTTGGGGTTTAGGGATAGATCGAATCTCCGTCATTTCATGAAAACTTTCCTCAAGTGGTGGTAGTGCTCCTTGTCTGAGATGGAGAATACCGTGATGTCATCGAGATAGATCACCACAAACCGGTCCTTTTCCCCGATAAAGGCTATATCCATGGCTCGCTGAAATGTTTCTCCTGCATTCATTAGCCCAAATGGCATCTTGGCATACATGAATGTGCCCCAAGGAGTGGTGAAGGCTATCTTCTCCCTGTCCTTAGGAATTATCGATATCTGATTATAGCCAGAAAACCCATCGATCATGGATATCCTGGATGCACCAGTTACCCTCTGCAGTATGTGTTCCATCTTAGGTAGGGGGTAATTGTCTTTCTTTGAGCTTCTGTTCAGATTCTTGAAATCGACACAAAGCCTGATTTCTCCGCTTTCTTCCTTACTGGGACCAAATTGGCCACCCACTCGGAATATCTCAAGGGGACAATGATTTGTGCATCCAACAACCTTTGTACTTCTTTCTCCATAACGAGCAACAACATGGGATTTATCTGCCTTAGCCTCTGCCTAAATGGCCTAGCCTCTTCTTTCAACGGGATCTTATGCTCAATGACAGATGTGTCATACGTCTTGAGGTCTTCGTATGTCCATGCAAACACATTGGTGAACTCTCTCAGCAACTGCGTATATTCGACCCTCTGTTCTCTGGTCAAACTGCTTGACAATTTGATGAACTTAGGCTCCTCCTATGAACCAATGTTGCATTCAGCTGTATCAACATCTTCATCCGAAACTCTACCCTTTACTGCCACATCGTTCCCATTGAACAATCTTTCCAACGAGACTAGTCCCCTCAGAATGTGATTTCTAGGTAGCTGAATAATCTGGTGGTTAGAAATTTTATTTAAAAACACCTCTGGGTGAGGGTCACCTTCTGTGTCAGGATCCTGATCGATGTGTAATGAATTTTTTTTATCAACGGAACGAAGAAATCTTTCAATTTCCTGATCATCTTCGAATACCTTCCAATGATTGACATTATCTGGTACAGAGGGTCTATATTTTATTTCAATATCAGAGTGGGCTATGGACGATAGATAAACTTTGAGCAAGCTGGCTGTGACAGCTAAAGAATCGGCCACAACATTGCCCTCCCTTGGAATAAAAGAGATATTGAAAGCTGAGAAGAAATTGTCAATTAGGTCCCATGCTTCATTCCTATAATTTCTGAGTCGAGGGTGCTTAGCTTGATAAGCGCTTCTGATTTGTTGGACCACCAACTCTGCATCTCCGAACACTGCTATCTCCTGAATTTTCATTTTCTTCGCAGCTCTTAATCCTAGAACAAGAGCTTCATACTCTGCCACATTGTTGGTGGTTTCAAATTCTAATTTGTACGACAGAGATACGGTTTCCTGGGCAGGTGACACCAAGAACACCCCAGCACCAGCGCCTTCCCTGGAACAGGCTCCATCAAAAAACATTTTCCAAACGGGGGTGAGGGAAGGAGGAAGTTCACGAGGAGAAGTGGGCTTCTTTCTAAGTTCAAGAGGGGGCTTGGGAGCATGAGTGAGTTGCAGTAAACTGGAACCTAAATTAGTGTCCAGGGTGAAAATGGGATGGTTAGTAGGATTAGCTTCATCACTGATTATATAGGCCAATTGGGCTTCTCTATATAGCCTTCTATGCTCTCCTCCGAACACTGGGATAGTAGCATATGTGAGTTCCATCTGCAAGGTTCCCCCCAGTCTTTTTATCCAAGATCTTGACAACAACATACCGAACTTGGGGGGGACATCAGCCACTACAATATCCATGACCACACTTTTCATGGGCAACTGAAACAAGGTCACGACCAAGTCTTTGATAACCCCGAGACATTGAACCTTCCTGGAGTCAAAAGAATAGAGGTCATGATAGGCTCGAGTGACTTCTAACCCTAGTTATTCCATGACAATTTTGGGCATGAGGTTGTGAGAGGCCCCTGAATCCATCAAGAAGTTGTGCAGTACCTTATCATGTATGTTCAAAGAAGTGTAGAAGGGAGGGGATGAGTCATTCCTATCTTCTACCATAGGACCTAAAATAACTGCAGGTTTTTCATCTTGCAAATTGATGGAGTCTGTGGGAAGGCTTGAGACCTCAGACTGTAAAATCTCAGATTTTTGAACCCTTCCTGTTTAATCAATTCTATCAGGGGCACAGGGATTCTAATTTTTTGAATTTCATGCTCGAAATTAAAAGAAGACGAGAGCTTTGGGATTTCTCTTATTTCGAGAGCATGAATCTGGATAATAGGAGAGAGGGGTTGGGTATTATTACCTCTGCAATTGTCTGCTGATTCATTAGCAGGCTTCTTTGCTCTAGTGAGCTGCTCAGGGGCATCAGGTGCTACTGCCTTCTTCTGAGACCTCAGGTCATACCTGCCTTGGCGGCTACTAGTCTTGTTTTCCTTGGTCAGCTCATTTAGCTGGCTGTCCATGAGAGATTACTCATATGCTGATTGAGTGAGATGAGGAAAAGGAGGAGTGTCTCCGAAGCAATGGATTTCAGGACCCAGCTCATCTGTTTCCCCTTCTTCCCCCTCAGCCACCAAATTGTTTTGAAAAGGGGCATGAATTTTCTGGTCTTCTCTGTCTCTGCCCTTCTCTCTTTGCACATTCGGGGCAGTAAAATTTTTTGGCCTCTTGAAACCTCCTTTATTTTTGGATTTCTGAGGGCCCTTGTATGCTTGCCTCCCTTCCACCCTCATTCTCTCCATCTCTGCAGACAGATATTTCACCATCCTGGTCAGTTTGTCCACTTGAGGGTGGGGCACCGATGGGTCAGAAGTTGAGGCTTCCAACCTTCCTTTTCTCCTATCTGAGTCAGATTTGTTCCTTAGTCTGTTAGATTCTAACACATTGGATTCCACCTTTATGGACACATATTACATTTGAGCTAAGGAGGTGGCTCTTCTTTCTCTCAACAAAAGGCAGAAATCGGGGCCGAACGCGCTAGCATACAAAATCTTAGCCGAGGCTTCTGAAGGCTTCATCTCGGCAGGGATTTTGTTATACATCTTATTAAATATTTTGGAGAAGTCAGAGATAGACTCTCCTTCCATCTTCTTCAAAGACCCGAACTCTCTCATGTAATACATGAAATCATTCCTATCTCCCCACTGCCTCAGGAAAGCACTATCTAGAGCTTCAATCCCAACAATAGACCCTGGAGCCAATCCTCTAAACTACTTCCTCACCTCACCATCCAGGCTCTGGATGAATACTCTCATCCAGACATCTTCATTTTCAATGTTGAGGTTATCTGCATAACTGTAGAAAGAAGCCAGGTGCTCTTCGACAGTCATGTCTCCTTCCCTAGTGAACTTGGGCATGTATTTCAAGTAATCCCCAGCAGGAAGAGGATTCATAGGATGGGGTAGGACTAAAGGATCATATCTAGAAACAACTATGGCGTCCATTCTATTCAGGGGGGGATTAGCACCAGCCATAGGAATATTGGGTGGAGGAGAGCTGGGAGGAGAAGGAGTTCGCGAAGGGGCTACTGGGAATGAGTCTCGAAGTGGAGTAGGAAACAAGAGGGGGTTTAAGGATAAGGGTAACGAGATCAAGTCAGTAGGTGTTTTTCTTTGCGTAGGAGTGGGGAAATATTCTGTGGTGGTCTACGCCAAGGTACAGTTTCAGGGGAGAGGGGAGTGACAAGGTTTTTTCCATCTGGTCCCAGACCAGGAGAGGAAAACTCAACAGGAACACTCCCGAAATTTAGGAAATGGGAAACTTGAGAAACAGGTCTGTCGAGAAACTGAGGAGGAGGAAAAGGAGTTCCCAAAGAAGGATATGGTGGATTACCTGGTTCAGTGGTGAGCGCTTCTTCTTCAGAGGCCTTTCCCTTTTTGAGTACCGCTTCTGGATCTGTTTCCGGCGTAGCTAGAGGCAACTGTGGATGAGACCGCGTATGCCTACCTCTGAAAGCCACAATTAATAGAGCAGGTTCTCCCCAGTGGAGTCGTCACAATGGGGTCACCAGGTGCACAACAACAATTTTGATTATTATGATATCTGATGCACCTTCAGAATCAGTTAATCGTTGTCGTTCAATCCCAAGGAAAATATTCAACTTCGTCCCTGGCAACGACGCCAGAAATGTTAGCATCAAAAGTCACTCCTAGATTGCAGTAGGAGCAGAGCCTGACGCCCATCAGTTTATGTCACAATTTATTTTATGGGGTGATCGGATGGAGGTTAACTCGAGCGATGTGGTTCCAACTTTGAAACTAGGCTAGGCATGTATGGGCAAGTGAGGTCTTAGGTAACTTCAGACTGTGAGGTGTAGTAAGGGTGAGTAGGGGGAAGACTTAGATCAGGGAGATGCAAAGGTCTGTAGTAAACATCAGGTTTCCAACAGACTGTAGAAGAAGGCATCCAAACACAGAAAACCGGAGAATACAATAATGCATAAATAAATCCTTTATCATGACATAATTGCAATGATCCGCACGAATCATTCATTCACAAACTCTCCTAGCATGAGACAAAAATTTAGATGGATTAAGAAGACTGTCTTTTATAAAATAAAAAATCTCATATACAGATGCATGACCAGAAAGCTAGAATGTCTGCTAAAAATTTACAATCGGGAGCTCTGCTCTACCATCGATCTCTTAGAAATACAAAAGAATGAGTTTATATACTTAGGAAAATTCACCCCGTAGAGGCGTGCCCAGTCACTCAAGGCTTGATGTCCCTTCAATCAAACTCATACTGATATCTTTCTTTAAATGCCACCTTAACTACGCATGGCTCCTGCAAGGAGGGTAGCTGAGCCATGAAGTGTTTGATTAGCGTGCGAAGGCTTCCCTGGTGAGTCGAGGACTTGGTGTGGTTTCCATGGAAAGAATCAGTACAGAAGACCGCCTCGGGTGGACCTTCAGCCGTGACATCCATACTTTGCAATAAATGAACGAGGTGAGGCTTCAACCACCCTTTCTCTTCTTCATTCATCTCCAGCAGGTACTGGGATTTAGTTCATGCCGAAACGACCTCCGGAGAGTCACAATGCCTCCCTTCTGAGATTCAGCTCGGAGCTTCTGGCCCCCTTCGTGTACATCCCTTTCCTCTCTCTCAAGTGCCCAGGGGCCATGACCTTGCGCCTATTCCCAATGCACTTTCGACGTTCGCGAATGGGAAGGAACTATTCCTGAAATTTGAAATCGCGATGAGTGAAATGCCAAGACGGCTCAATCTGGTGCCATGTGTTCCTCTGAGATCTGACGGTCTTGAACTCGCCCGACACCGCTGTGGTCCCAGGTCCGGGACTCTCCTGACATTTCATGCATCGAAACATAACGAAGTTTCTTTTTTCACCTTGGAGTCGCGACGGGCGAAACGCCGAGATGGCTCAGTTTGTCGCCAGGTGTCCCCTTTGAATGGACGGCTGAAAATGCTTCATGATGTTGCGGGCCCCAGCTTCTACGCTTTCGGTGCTATCAGGGTTCAGGGTTTTGCGATGTTGAACAACACAAAACTCTCACCCCATGAACTCCCGAACGCCGAAACACCGATGCGGACGGATCTTGCGACACACGTCACTGGATTGGACGACCCAGATTCAGCCTTAATATATAAGGTCTTTCTTTGGTGCTATATGTCGGGTAACTTGGTAACCCCGAGATCCCGATGACCGTTGATCTGCTTCGTGGATGGATCTCGGCTGTAGACATCAAACCTTTCCCGCTCGCTTGACTCGTAACCGGAAAGTTGGGTTCTTCCGCTACTACACTTGGGTCTTTCCCGGTCATTCTGCAGACTTGGGTGCTCTTGTGCCTAAGACAAAAATAATTGCTAACAGGTGTGAGTAGGTGAATTGGGTTTACTACCTTCCTCTGAGTTCCCCTGTGCTACATGGAGGAAATATTCTCTTGGAATGTTCCCTATAGACAATCTATTTTCCATTTGTGACAAAGATTGATTCATGGCCTGGTGACTGACCAACAAATTGTTAAGAAACTGCATGAAGGATTCTTTTGGGTCCATGGGTGCTTTTCCACTTCCTTTTGGATTTTCATATCAGTCTCCAATCCTCCTCTCTTCATCAATATTTTCCTCACGCTCTGCCTCATGCTCTGCCCTTCTTTCTTCCTCATGCTCTGACCTTCTTTATGCTTCCCACCATGCCTCTTCCTCTTCCTCTAAATTGTGAGGAAAGGGGGAATAATATGATCTTGGTCCTATCCTCTCTTTGTGACTGCTGTAAGTGACAAATTCGTCACCTATATTCTCATGGTCCCCTGGGTTCTCTACTGAACTCATGGAAACTTTAGTCACAGGCTTGTAGGACTAAAGCTCTGATACCACTTGTAATATCCCAAAGATGCAGATCTGGATATTAACTCTCTACTTACCCTGTATGTTGCAGATCTGATACTCTTTGGGTGGTTAAATGGTTTATTTATATTTCTAACTACGTTTGATAACTTGAATTTAACATGCGTGGTGATTTTTCACGTGGTTTAAGGTGAAACAACTTGTTTAAGATATATTGAATAGTCAATCAATTACAATAATGCCATGCATGTATAAAAATTCACACACAATCTGCATGCATGCAAAAATAACCAAACCAATGTTCAATTAGACCTTCAAATGAATAGATCTATATTGGAATACTAGTAAAAGAATGGAACAATACCTAGAACTAACATGTGTCGCTAGATCGTTGTCATGCAAGCCCGATCCATCATATGCATGGGTTTACTGCTGCATACAACATTGGATCTTCTGCGTGAAGATGAATATGATGCATGCACGAGAAATATTCCTCCAAATTTGATGAGATCTATGCCAATGAAGTCACCTTCTTCCTTAGAAGACTCGCCCTATATGGATCTGCTACTGCTAGACCCTTAGATCTCTCTGTAACTGCCAGAAGAAATCTGTCCAACTTTTGGGAATACCCTCATGCTGGCTAACACTGAAAGAGTTTCCCAATTATATTCCATCGTTAGAATATGATGAACATGTCTCGAATGGAGCACCCTACCTCCCTCTCTAATGGGTTGGAAGGAATCTGGTTCGTTAGACCTCTGAATGAGTATATCTGAGAATCTATGATCTCTCCTTTGTCTGTCAAATACACTGCAACTCCACTGACTGAATGTGACATGTTGATGGATAGAAGGCTCAAAAAATGTGCTAGATGGATCAAATGAAGTGCCTTCCCCTGATCTCAAATGGGTTCTCAGGGTTTAGGTTCACTAGGCCTCCTGAGGAAGAGCGACCCACTTTACCTCTGATGTCTCCTCTAGAACTCACGCTGGAATATGACTACTAGAGTTGGATCTCTGATCTCCACACTCAATCTGAGTGTAGGTCTATAATGAAAGCAATGTAAAACCTGTGTGGTCTCCCTGACTAGATAGGGTGTGTCTCTCAACACCGAGTCCAATCCATCGGTGTCTTCCTCCTGGAATCCATAAGTATCCTCAAATTCTCCTGAATCTAAGTTTCTCCTTAGAGCTCTGGTTTCAATTCTAAAATCATCAATAATGATCCATTAGGTCTCTTTTACTCTCCTTATATCCACTCAAACTTTAATTCTTTGTTAAAATTTCACTTAAGCGATTTTCCTAAGTTTTCTGATTTACTATTCACTTAATCGCTTAATTACCTTTTTCTACCTAGTCACTTAATGTCACTTTAAAATTATAATATTTCCCTAGTGAAATGACATCAAATGAACATTTTCCCCTATTTTTTCCTATCTATAGTCTAAAGGGGATGTTTAGACTACTAAGCCCTCCTCTTTGGAGTCCTCACTCGGAAAGGGACATTACAAAAGAAGAATGGGACAACATGATTAAACAAAACAAGATAATAGGAAAGCTAATGAGGAGCTAGCTGGAAAGAAAAAAGATGAAGTTGAATCTCAGGTTGCAACATAAGAAAAGACAAAAGTAGATATAGAAGAAATGAAAAAATTAGAAGATGAGTCTTAGACTGAAGTCGATATAGAAAAAAAAGATGACGATGAAGATGAAATGAAAACAATTGAGGAAATAATGAAGTAAACACATAAAAAGAGAAAACACACTATGGATAAAGAATTGGTAGTCACTACATAAACCATTTTAATACACGCCAAAGATGTATATCATGTGGCTGTAGTCTATGTTAGAGTGGCTTTCACCTAGGCCATTGTATCAAGTGTTAGTGATATGGCCAAAGAGATAAAAAAAATAAAAAGCATAAGTGGAACTCTTAGAAAATCAAGTGGATCACTATAGAGTCAATCAACACTATCTCACATAGTTTATTGAGTATGCACTTGAGGTTCATGATGAGTTAAACCCATAATAGATAGATTTCTATAAACAAGTTCAACTCCTTCAGTGGCAATTTTAGGATGTGCTCACTATTTACAATCAGATGCATGAATGGATGATACACCAAGTGAATACAAATTCAATTCAACTTTGTAAAGGCATGTCGAGTTGATCTTGGGGACACTCTTGAAATTCCTCATATAAATCGAAGGGAACTCCTTAGCATTGACATTAATATCAAATTATGGAAGGATTCTTTCTAGGAGTGGAGAAACATTAAGGAAGAGATTGGGTATTGTGATAAATTGTGTCCAATAATTTGCGCATACATGTAATCTTTCAAACATTAGTTTGTGTGATAGTTTTGCATGAGTTAGAGGAGGTTGCACAAAGTTTGGAAGTAGGAATTCAACAAGAAAAATGCAATTAGATCAATCCCTTGCATCAATAAAGCACACATGGAATAATATATAGAGATCCTAACAATGGAAATACCTTTTTTTTAAAACTATTTCTATGAAAGTTGGAGAATAATAAAGGAAAGGTGGATGAAATATTGCATTATTTAAAGCTCCAAAAGAACATCATTTTCCACAATTCAATAATATTCAAAAGGTTTTTAATGGAAATACTTTTTTTTAAAACTATTTCTATGAAAGTTGGAGAATAATAAAGGAAAGGTGGATGGAATATTGCATTATTTAAAGCTCCAAAAGAACATCATTTTCCACAATTCAATAATATTCAAAAGGTTTTTAATGCTTGGAGAGATGATGTGAAAAGCTATGTAAAAGAAAAATAGCAAGTAAAAGTTCCACAAGTTAAGTGGAGAACATGAAGGGTGAGGAAGTTAAAACTTTTCAACTTCCTATAAAACAATTCAACTTCCTATATCCCATTTTTGTTTAATTAGGATGGGAGTTAGTAAGAGAGGGGTTTTTTCTTGGCACTGTAAAGTATTTTATTGTTAAATGAGAAGCTTGTTGGCCAACCTTTTTGAGAATTGATTA
>ML852013.1:25718-36595 GCA_009831015.1 Picea engelmannii
TTTGAGCCTAAGTCTAAAGTGGGTAAGAAGACTAAAAATAAATTTTAAATTAAATAAATGGAGGATGAAGAAAAATCAAGTTAGGAATTAAAAGAGTAAAAATTATATCTAAAGATTTAATTATATAAATGTATGCAAGAGAATACCAAATGGGAAATTAAGATAAGAAAGGAAATAAATGTAAAAAGAATGTGTAAGCATAGAAAGGAATCTAGAGTCTAGTTAACACTAATCTAACTAGAGAAGAATCATATTTTAACTCATCACAGATTTAGAAAGGTGTCAGTCATAAATTGGGAATAAAGGAATAAAAGACAACTAGGAGTGATTTAAGGAGTGCTTTTAGGAGATGTGAGGGAAATTGACTTATAATTAAATTAAATTGTGAAATTTTCTTGTGAAACTATGGGAGAGGGTGACAAGTGTATGGGGGAATAATTCTAAATTAATTAATTAATTAAAAAGTGAATTAAATGTGCAAGAAGAATGTGTCATGAAGGAAACTCCTATAAAGAAAATGGTAAAGAGGGAAATTGGATGAGACAAATTATTGGTAAAGTTATGTTGCCAAAATTTCTTTGACTGGTTTTACTTGTGAGAGTTGGAATACCCAGTGTGAGAGAGAGAATGGTAGTTTGACTTTGCAAGGAAAGTTGGGAAATAGATTATTTTATGGTTTTGTGTGTGTAGCCCCTTTTCAGCTCGAGGGGCTAAGGGGGAAGAAGAGTACCCATAGCGTTGGTTGGGAGGTACCGATGAGGTCTCAACGATTAGCAAGCGGGAACAAGGAGGAAACACTAGTTTCCGAAGAACATCATCAAGTCCATCTCCCTCGTCGGTTACGGTATTTTTATTGAAATTTGTAATTGCATTTGGATTAATTTATATAATCGAGTTTTGTTTTTACCTGGCATAACTACGTGATATATTAAGATCCAGAGACAAGATCCTAGATTCTTTTATAAATGCTAGAGGAAGATTCCAAATAATATCACCACCATTTTTAATTTAAATCTGAGGTTGAATGTATACACATATAAATGTTTGATCACGCCATTTTAATTAAACTCTGAGATTGAAAGTATACACATACAAATGTTTGATCATTCCATTTTTACTTTAAATCTGAGCTTGAATGCATACACATATAAATGTTTGATCACGCCATTTTTAATTAAAATATGAGCTTGAATGTATACACATATAAATGTTGATCACGCCATTTTTAATTTAAATATGAGCTTGAATGTATGCACATAAGAATGTATAATCTCCTCCATTTTAATTTGAAAATGAGTTTCTCCAAAATGAATTTCACTCTGGTGAGATCGTTGTAATTGGTGGCTTCTCAACTTAAATTTCCTTAATGCCTGGTGTATTCGTTGCTTCAAATTTGTTTATTGATTATCCACTGTGGGATTTCCTTAAATGCTTGTTGTATTCACTGCTCAAATTTTGTTTATTGATTTCCCACTGTGGTATTTCCTTAAATGCTCGGTGTATTCGTTGCTCATTTTTTTATTGATTATCAATTGGGAGTTTTCCTTAACACCTGGTGTATTAACTGCATCAATTTTGTTTATTGATTATCCATTGTGGGATTCCCTTAACTCCTGGTGTATTTGTTTGCCCCATCAAAAATTTTCTCTCTGATGAGATTGCTACCAGCCCAAAAAAAAATTGATCTAGAACTGCTTTAAACCTCTCAACTGATATGTACCTCGTTTTCCCAATCGAATCTATCGCTAATCAGATCGTCGGGAATCTCGAATTCAAGTTTGATCTACTTTTTAACCATATCGCCTTGTTGTCCCTCTGCATATCTGGATCGAATTCGCTACTGGTATGTTGGGTTGGTTTTTATTTGGCTACGACTGTGAGATCGAATTCATTGATGCTTTGTTGTTATGTTGGGAACACGATTCTTCAGTTGTTCCTCTAGAATTAAAATTCATCTATGTGTCGAAATTTCATTTCTTTTGACTAGAACTATTGACTCCTCTCTTGGCTCCTGGCTTAGCACTTGATGTATTCAAGCTTGGGTATTAACCTGTGTTCTATGATTCCACACCTTTATGGAATTGGGATATTGCGATATAACAAAATCCCAAATTTTTCATCATTCCTTCTAGGCTCCTCCACTTATCTTACACTTGCGTGAGCGCTACTCATAGTTTCCTGGACTCTTAGTGCTTGTGTAACACACGCATGGTGGGGCGTAAAAATTTCGTTCTCCTTAACTAATCAAATCCTCTATCCATGGTCTCTATTTTCTAAATCGGGGCCTAGCACCTCCTTCTTCGGTGACTATCGCATATGACCACGGGTTATGACTGCACGCCAAGGCCATAGGTGGCTATTCTGACACTTCGCCACTTCGAGCTTTGAGAGTTTCTAATTCATCACATGCTACTTCCACCGAACTCTGAAGTGGCGAAGTTATGAACTAGTGTGAAGGGATCAACAATGCCTACTCACCCTCAAGATCAATGACCCTCAATGACTTTGGGTCTCCGGGCTCCGGAAGATTTTGAAGCACTTCCTCGCAAAACCTCTGGAGTACTAATCCTCCAAAGTGCACCATCCGATGCCATGTGTCCTCAGGGAGTTCGATGGTCCTGATTCCCTTCGAGACTTCGACATTCGGGAGTCCTGGAAGCTCGCACAACCTCTCCTCCCGAGGTACTCCATACCTGGAGCTCTAGATCAAGCACCATGTGTCCGTTGTAAATTGACGACTTAGTTTCATTTCGGGACTTCGACATTCGAGAGCTTCAGACATTTTTGTAGCCTTTTTCTCCTAGAGCATTTTCTTCCAGAATCAAGGATCATGTGCCATGCATCCTTCCAGATCAATGGTCCCAGTTTACTTCGAGGCTTCGCCATTCAAAAATTTATACCTCTCCACACTCACTTTCTCCTAAAATTATTTCACCCGAAGTTAACGATTTATCGATGCATGTCTCCCATGAATCGATGACTACAAATATGTAACATCCCTCTCTTACGCACACTAAGCAAACTTATTCTTTGAGGACACTTTCTCGCAAGTGATCCAGATTATTTTACTATTAAGCATTTGATTTTGATTATGAGGCATTATGGGTTGATGACATGTTGTTTTGTTACATTGACATAGATAGGTGATATTGACTCGGTTTTACTGAGTGTGCAGGATTTTGGACCTCAAGGATGCAGAGGTATCGATGGAACCCCTTGGACTCTAGATCGAGTCGGGGAGTGAACTATTGGATTTTGATTGTTTTATATGTGATATTAGTGCATCTGATTAGATGATATGATTATGGATATATTTTTGACATGATTCGTTGATGATGAACGTTGACGATAGCTTGCCGACCAGACTCACATGTGGAGTAGAGGGGTCACGCACGACTACCAGAGACATTGAGGGAGAGGTGTGGATAGTTGCCCTGCCACAACCAACTAGCACTCTCATCGTGGCTCGAATTATAGGTTAACGAATACCTAATTCAGGAAGACCCACGATGTTGTGAGGGCCGACTCCAATAGTCGCTCACAATGATTCTAAGGGGCATGCAATAAGGCAGGGGCCTTATTCCTTAGAGGCCCTTAGTCTCCCATAAGATCACCTGGTGGAGTATTAACTCCAGGGATTTTTTATGTCTACCAAGTTAGTCAAGAGGCGAGTAGAACCCTTGGAGCACGTAGTGCGTCTTGAAGGGCACGTCGTGAATGAAAAATTGAAAGCGACGAGTGGAACCCTTGGAGAACATAGTGCATTCTGAAGGGAACGTCATGCAAGAAAAATTAAAAGAGGCAAGTGGCACCCTTGGAGCATGTAGTGCATCCTGAGAGGCACGTTGTGCAAGAAAAATGGAAAGAGGCAAGTGGCACCCTTGGAGCATGTAGTGCATCCTGAAAGGCACATTGTATTGTTAATTAATAAATGAATAAACCTAGATGGCCTTAGGATGAATAACATCATAAGAAAAATTTTAAACAAATTCCCTAATAAATTGTTGTCTGACCTCGAAAATTAAAATCTAGGTCTAGGTGAAACTTGCAGTAAAAGAAAAATATGTTTGTAAAAATAAAAATAAAAATGTTAATCATCATTAATCATGTGTCGAGAAGGAGGTGAGTAATTATTTTAATTTATAAAAATATTTTGGGGGATAAAATTTTTAAAAGGGGGAAATAATTGTTTTGTCACTTATACTAATTAAAATTTATTAATTAAAAAGGGAAAAGGGAAAAAGTTAATTTTCTACACCTGCCAAATTGAGTTTTAAATAAAAAGGGAAAGAGGGAAATCTAAAATAATTAGGAAACTAAGAAAAAGTAGGAAACATAAAAAGAAAGGGGAAACACAAGGAAAAAACAAAGAGTCTAACTTAGTAAGGTATCTAGCATTAAATAACTTTCTAAATTAAACTCAACTAGTAAATTAATAAGGGGGAAAGTCATTAAAACTTGTAAGGGAATATGAGGACACCTAGGAGCGATTCTAGGAATTATTTTAGGTGGGTGAGGGAAATAGGGGTAATTAATTAATTAATTAATGAAATTAATTTATGGATGGGTTTAGCAGGATACTATCGACGGTTCATTGAGGGATTTTCGAAGATAGCAAATCTGATCACAGAGTTGCAGAAGAAGAACAAGAAGTTTGTTTGGACCAAGAAATGCGCGGAAGATTTTAGGAGGCTCAAGGAGCTATTGACAACAACACCGATACTAAAAGTCCCCGACATGGATGCAGACTTCTTGGTATGCATTGACGCATCCAAGGAATTCTTAAGTGGAGTCTTGATGCAAGACAGATGAGTGATCGCTTACATCTTGAGGAAAGTGATAAGGCATGAGGAGAACTACGCAACGCATGATTTGGAGTTGTTAGCCATCGTATATGCCTTGAAGGATTGGAGACACTACCTTGTTGGATGAAAATTTGAACTGAATATGGACCACTGTGGACTACAACACATCTTTATGCAAAGCGACCTGAACACGTGACAACGGTGTTGGTCGGAATTGCTTAGCGAGTATGACTTTGAGATTACTTACATAAAAGGAACAATTAACTAAGTGGCAGATGCATTGAGTGAGAGACCGCGCATATTTTCAGTGTTGCCTCTTTAGACGAATCTACGTGAAAAGATTCTAACTTTATAGTGTGACGATGACTGGTACAAAGAGGTCAAGGGTTTTATCGAACAAAACACAATGATGGTACCAAGATTTGAAGGATTTACGTTTGACGACGATGGATTATTTAGGTTTAAAAATTGGATTTACTTACCACCGAATGACAAGTTCAGGAGCTTGATCCTAAGCGAGGCTCATAGAGAAGTATACATGGCTCACCCGGGAGTCACGAAGATGAGGTCAGACCTTAAACCTTTATTCTTCTGGAAGGGAATGAAGGTAGACATAGTAAACTATGTGGCCAGATGTCTAGAATGTTAGCAGGTAAAAGCTGAACATAGACATCCATCAGGATTACTATAGCCACACGCTATTCTGGAATTGAAATGGGAGGTTATTTCAATGAATTTTTTTTTGGGTTTCCACTGACGGCAAAGAGACACCACTCGATTTTTGTAGTAGTAGACACTCTGACGAAGAGTGATCACTTTATTCTTGTGCGTATGGCGTATCAGGCACCTGACATAGCTAGAGTTTTCATCAATGAGATTGTGAGGCTACATGGCATGCCTAAGAGGATTATATCTGATCGGGGATCGGTGTTTACTGGACGAGTTTCCAATATGCCTTGGGAACCCAACTTAACTTCAGTACTGCGTATCATGCAGAGACTGATGGGAAGACCGAACGAATGAACCAGACCTTGGAGGACATGTTGCACATGTATGTGATGGACCAACAAAAGCATTAGGAAGAATTCTTGCCACTGGTGGAATTCGCTTATAACAACAATTACCAAAGCACCATTAAGATGGCACCTTTTGAGTTTCTTTACGGGTGACCGTGTCGAACGCCTTTGAGTTGGGATCAGCTTGAGGATAGCGTTCTGGTGGGACCAAAAGAGATCCAAGAATTGGAAGAGAAAATGCAAACAATAAGACAAAGGATTAAAGAAGCGTAGGATCAGCAGAAGAGTTATTTCGATGCGCACTGTGTCGACCATAGTTACGAGGTTGGCGATCGAATATTCTTGCAGGTTAAACCGCATAAGAGTTCGATCAAGTTTGGAAAGGGAGATAAACTCTCCCCTAGGTTCATGGGACCTTTTGAGATTGTGGAGAGGAAGGGGTCTGTGGCCTATCGACTAGCCTTGCCTAATTTCTTGAGGTGTATGCATGATGTTTTTCACGTATCTGTTTTGAGACATTATATTAGTGATCCTACACACATTATTGAAATGAGTTCCTTGCAGGTATCAGATGAGGGGATGCTCGCGGCTGAGTTGATCTGCATCCTGAATCATCGCCTTCGACAGCTATGGCGTCGAACAGTAGATCAGGTCAAGGTCCAATGGGACCACTATATTCTGCACTCGACGACCTAGGAAGACGCATATGATATGTGCCAGCAGTTTTCATTTTTGTTTGATAGATAGACTTATGATACTGTGATACACATTATTTCGACACTTATACTGTGAAACTTCGGGATGAAGTTTAGACCAAGAGGGGGCGTATTTAACATCCCACTCTTGCACACACTGAGCAAACTTATTATTTGAGGACACTTGCTTGCAAGTGATCCATATTATTTTACTATTAAGCATTTGATTTTGATTATGAGGCATTATGGGTTGATGACATGTTGTTTTGTTACATTGACATAGGAAGGTGCTATTGAATCGATTTTACTAACTGTGCAGGATTTTGGACCTCGAGGATGCAAAGGCATCAATGGAACCCCTTGGACTCCGAATCAAGTTGAGGAGTGAACTATTGGGGTTTGATTGTTTTATATGTGATATTAGTGCATCTTATTAGATGATATGATTATGGATGTATTTCTAACATGATTCATTGATGATGCAGGCTGACGATAGCTTGTCGACCAAACTCACATGTGGAGTAGAGGGGTCACACACAACTACCAGAGATGTTGAGGGAGATTTCTGGACAACAGCCCTGCCACAGCCTACTAGCACTCTCGTCGTGGTTGAAACTATAGGTTAACGACTACCTAGTTCGATAATACCCACGATGTCATGAGGGTCGACTGCGACAGTCGCTCATGATGATTCTAAGGGGCATGCAATAAGTTAGGGGCCTTATTCCTTAGAGGCCCTTAGTATCCCAGAAGATCACCTGGCGGAGTATTGACTCTGGGGTTTTTTTATGTCTACCAAGTCATTCAAGAGGCGAGTAGTGCCCTTGGAGCATGTAGTGCGTCATGAAGGGCACGTCGTGCAAGAAAAATGGAAAGATGTGAGTGGCACCCTTGGAGCACATAGTGCATCCTAAAGGGCACGTCGCACAAGAAAAATGGAAAGAGGCGAGTGGCACCCTTAGAGCACGTAGTGTATCCTAAAGGGCACGTCACGTTGTTAATTAATAAATTAATAAACCTAGATGGTCGTAGGACGAATAACGTGATAAGAAAAATTTTAAACAATTTTCCTAATAAATTGTTGCCCAACCTCGAAAATTCAAATCTAGGTCTAGGTGAAACTTGCGGTAAAATAAAAATATGTTTGTAAAAATAAAAATAAAAATAAAAATAAATAAATAAAAATGTTAATCATCATTAATCATGTGTCGAGAAGTAGGTGAGTAATTCTTTTAATTTATAAAAATCTTTTTGGGAATAAAATTTAAAAAGGGGGGAAATAATTGTTTTGTCACTTATACTAATTAAAATTTATTAATTAAAAAGGGAAAAGGGAAAAAGTTAATTTTCTACACCTGCCAAATTGAGTTTTAAATAAAAAGGGAAAGAGGGAAATCTAAACTAATTAGGAAACTAGGAAAAAGTGGGAAACATAAAAAGAAAGGGGAAACACAAGGAAAAAGTAGAGAGTCTAACTTAGTAAGGTATCTAGCATTAAAGAAATTTTTAAATTAAACTCAACTAGTAAATTAATA
This sequence comes from Picea engelmannii, assembly GCA_009831015.1. Taxonomy (NCBI): domain Eukaryota; kingdom Viridiplantae; phylum Streptophyta; class Pinopsida; order Pinales; family Pinaceae; genus Picea; species Picea engelmannii. The sequence continues at coordinate 33,770 of ML852013.1, forward strand.
AGGGGGAAAGTCATTAAAAATTGTAAGGGAATATGGGAACACCTAGGAGCGATTCTAGGAATGATTTTAGGTGGGTGATGGAAATAGGGGTAATTAATTAATTAATGAAATTAATTTATGGAGGAATGAAGGGGATGGGTGACACTTGTACGGGGAGGATTTTTATGAATTAAATTATTAAACTTTAAATTAAATGGGATTTTGGGAAAGTAAAGGACTTCGAAACTCTATATAATGGAGGGAGGAAAAGGATGATGGATCTCTTATGTTTGTGTAACGTTACGCTACAGAAATTTATACTTGACTGACTTAGCTTGTGGGAGTTGGGATACCCATCTTGGTGAGGAGTGGTAGCTCGGCCTTGCAAGGCGAGCTGGGAGCTAGTTGATTCTCTGGTTAGTGTGCATGGCCCCTTTGTGGTTCGGGGGGATAAGGGGGAAGAAGAGTACCCCTAGCGTTGGCTGGCAGGTACCGGTGAAGTCTCATCGGTCAGCAAGAGGAAGTTTCACAGAGCACACGGGACATCAACTCAGAGCGGGCAACTTGGGCTACAGTACGCTTCCTTTATTTATGCATGGTAGATTGTTAGTATGATTTATCTTTTAGATCTGTATGTTTAATTGGGTAAAGAAAATGATAGTCTTAGCATTCTAGTTGATGGATGAAATTTTCCCCATAGCCTTTAGCTCGATGTTGATTGATCCCCATGGCCTTCGATCCTTGCATGTATTGATCGTCCTATGGTTTATTGATTTATGATGATTGTGGTTTATTTTTTCCTTCATCCCTATCTCATCAGTCAACGCATGAGCATTTGGCCAGGAGCCGGATCTGCGGTCGCCACTTTGGTGTTAATAGACCTATGGATTCAAATGCCCTTCTTTTATGTGTGTGGATGATGAGAAAAGGATGTTTCGGCTAGCCATCTACCCTTGTTGCTTGTTCCAGGTAGTGTGTAGTCTTGCACCTTGATGCGTTTAATTAACCCTGCAATTTTTTATTGATGGCGAAGTTTTCTTTAACTCTGATTTTTTATATCTTGTTGGACATTCCCTGCATTTTTTTTTACCTCTACACTCTTCTTTGGAGACGAATGAGACTGTGTTTTTCACCACTAGTTAATACTGCGTGCTTGCGTTCGTCGTCAGTGGTGTGGTTAAACTGTTGTCGTCATCGCCTTATTTCCTTTAAAAAAAAAAAAAAAAATTCACTTATGCTTCACTCATAGTTGTCACCATGGGGTTGTTACAAAATCACTTCAGCTATTCGGGCTTCGGAAATTTTTAATACTTCAACGCCTTTCACCTCCGAAGTAGCTATCTCCCGAAATGGAAGATCTACTGACACTTGTCCTCAACTGACGGACGACTCATATGAACTCTGGATCTCCGGCCTTCGGGAGTTCTTGTTCAACTTATCCCCTTTTCTCCCGTAGTAATTTCACCTAAAGTTGACGATCTGTTGACGCATGTCCTTTCTCTTCGATCGATGACAGAAGGACTTTGTTACTCTATGGATTTCCAAAGGAACTCATGACTATCCACCTAACAACTTTTCTTGGTCTGACGGTCATGATCCGACCAATATCGATGCGTTCGTCGATTGATGATTCACAGTGATTGTGGGGCCCCAACGAGCACACTCCTTATCAGAGATCCCAACCCCTGCAATCTGAAAAGTACTTGCCCAACTTGGTTTAACTGGAGTCATTGATCTTCCAGCCAGATGAGATCAATGGCATTGGTGATATGCGGGTCGCTGATCCAGATTCTTTTTGGCACGAAATGAGATCGGAGATATAATAAAGAAATGCACAGAGATATCACGGATATTCAATAATATAACAGAAATGTATCAGAGATGCAACCATAAGCACATATATACAGTAATACATGATTTCTATTAATGAAAGAAATGTATAGAGACTATAAAAATATAGAGTGAAAGACTCGCTAGAATGGTGGCAACTTATCTCTAAGAAGAGATGTGACAGCTACTCGCATTCACAAGAAGATGATTACAATGAGGCTCTAAAGGCATTTTTACAATAAACAGGAATGCCAAAAATCCTAGACATCCAAAAACCTAACCCTAGGAGATGAAGCGCCAAAATTCATGTGGGCCCCGTTTGGGTAAGTTAGTACATCAACTTCTCGGGCTTGTAACTTTTGCATACGATCTCTGTTTTAGGTGTATGATAGCTCGTTGGAAAGGTATCATCAAGGATATTCATTTTGGGGGCTCAATTATGCCTTCAACTATTATTGAGAACCTCGATCTCAAAAAACCTTCATTTAGGCCCTCAAAATGGCCCCGGAAGTTAAAACCTGCTAAAAATAGTAAATTGCCAAAATTGCCAGAAAACTATTTTGAGCTAGTCGAAAAAGGTGGGTGGCCATGGATATCTACCTGGATCAATCCTCCCTCCTTAGGAAGAAATGGTGTCCATTGTGTTGAGTTCCCAGGGGAGACAGAAAAGCATTTGTTGGATTTGCATCTTGGTGAGCTGCTTGTATTGTTGGAGACGTCGCATTGCTTAGTTTGTGGAAGTTTGTCATGAACCTGTTGAAGTTGAGGCTATTCAACAAGTCGAGCTACATGAAAGGAAGGTGTGCGGAAGTAATATTTTTCTTTTCTGCAAACTTTTCGACCTTCTGTTGGATAGAAGGTGCATGGGGCGAGACTGTAGTGGTTGCAGTGTCCTTCTGTTCCCCTTTTGAACAGATTGTGAAGAAGCTAAATTTTGCAGTATGAGATACTACCTTGCGACACTTTTTAGGTGGAACAATAGTTGGAACTACCTCTGGTATTCTGTAGAGATGACCC
>ML852015.1:0-30654 GCA_009831015.1 Picea engelmannii
AAACAGGCTCTATGATGGTGGAGAGGGGGAAGAACTGAACATATGAAACTTATGATCTTGGAGGAAACTGACAGTCAGCCAAAGAGAAGTGATCAGTGAAGCTGCTGCTATCCAGGTTGTGGATCTTTCAGGCAAGGGTTGGATGAAGAGGACTTGACGAAGTTGTCGCATTCGCATCTACGATTGTAAGTACTGCTGTCGTTATTTTCATTAATATGACACACTTGGCCTATTTCTTTCTAGTTCGTGTCTGACGTTACATGAACTTATCATTTAGTGATAGATCTGTTTTCAAGCTAATGTCAATAGAGTAGGAAGTGGTTGTATCTTGTTTTGTCCACAGACCTCAGCGAGGAGCAAAGGATTGGAGCGCAACTCGGAGCGTGTAGGGACAAACGTCGATTGAAAGGTACTTCTGTTATTCTCCCTTCTCATGCATTAGGCTTAGATAGATTTGAAAGGAAGTCAGTGTCCACGTTAAGAATTTTTCTGTCTAGGGTTAAGGTCAAGCCTTAGAGGTGATCTACCTGTCCGCAGGGAGATTTTCCTACAACATGCATGAGGTCAAGGTAGTTGTTTGTACTGGTGGGCAGGATTCAAAACGCTATAGAGGTGGGTTTGAAGGCTGGAAGAAAAAGAGTTTGGATAGTTCACATCACCAATAGATAAACCAACATAAAACCTTCTCTCAACCTTCTCTCAACCTTTAAACAACATAGGTACCCTCAAGGAGTACCTGGTAAACATGGGATTGTTGCTGATGTCTATGAAATTGAACTGATATGTTTTCAATTTATCCAACCTCCAAATCTCCTCTTCAGCTAGTCTGTAGTGTTAGTTCACAACGCCAGTTCGCAACGCCAAATTAAAACTCAAATTTCACACTTTGAGGAGACTATTAGACGATCTATGACATAATCCCTAGAAATTTGTTCAAATGAGAGCATTGAAAACAATGAAATCTCCTTTGACACAATTTTTAACTGCAATGATGACAATTGAATGGATGAGGTACTTATGAGTACGCTGCGAACTCTCCTAATGAGTTGGTAGCACATACACCCGACTTTGACTTGACATTTAAATAGTTGGATGGTGAAAAAGGGAAACTTGTGTACAACTTGGAGGTATGACATGTCAAGGTAATGATGTAAGTGTTGGCGACAGAGGTCACTCCTGGATTGCTTGTAGGAGCAAAGCCCGACGCCCATCAGTTTTATGTCACAATAGTTTTAATGGGTGATCAAATGGGTAGAGACTCAGGGATATATCACTCTAACTCATGGATTGGGTTTGGTATGTAAGTAACAAAGGAGGTCTTGATCTAACCTCAGTCAGTGGGTTGATTAAAAGATGAACAGTTGGAAGACTTGATAAGAAGAGTGGACAAACTACCTTGGGCAACAAGCTTTCAGCAGTTTCCAGAAGAAGGACTCTGAATGCAAGATCCTCTTGGTTCAGGGTCTTAGGAAACTGAAAGGGGGACTTGACTGGATTCTCCAATTCCAAGTTATTCAGCGTTAGGAAAATCACAAGGACCGATTAGAGACAATGCAACTGTTACAGTGATCCAACTCTACATCATCCTATAACAGCTACAACTCGACTGGATTCTCCAATTCCAAGCTTCTCTAACACGGTATAAATAAAGACGTGAAAGAAACTGACATTCATAAGGCAAGAAGTCTCAAGAGTCCATGCATAACAAAAATAACAGTGCTTCATTAAATCTTTACAACTGGGAGCTTCGCTCAACCATCGATCCCTACAAAAATGGAGAGAACGCCTACATATACCCAAAACAACAACAACAACAACACAATCGAGATGCTGCATTAAAAATGTTGTGTCTGCATGGCTTCTGACAATATGCACCTGCAGTCTTTGAATGATCGTGCACCTATGGCAGACACAATCGAACTCCTGACAGTCCTATGGGCGAATCGACGTGCTTTAATTCGTTGCCGGACTTTCCCTTTATGGAGGAGGCGGTGTCTAACCACCACCAACTACCTTAATAACTGCTTCCTTGGGATTGAGGATGGCCCGGCCAACTCGGCACCTTTGGGACGTAGAGTGCCCCTCGCGCTGCCACCTGGATTAGTTGAACGACCTGATGAATAGACGTGGAGGCCAGTGTGAAGGCTGGGGCGCGTAATGGGAGTGGTGGATGGGAAAATATGACCATACATAGTCGGAGGGAGAGAGCTAAAGCACTCTTATGATGAGGCACAATGTCATAGGGAGATGATGGGGAAGTCATAAGGTGGCAGGACTGAAGGAGGAGGGGAGGCGAGTTGGGAGATGAAGAACACCTGGCATGAGGTGTGAGGGGAAAATGAGAAAAAGGAAAAAGTGTGCCACGAGGATGAATGGACAGGTGACGTGGAGAGAGGAGGACACATGGCAGCTGGTAGGAGGACGATGTACTGAGGAAGGGCCATGCTATGAGGTGAGGTGGAAGATAGGCTGCAGGGGAGAGGCGGCTCGAGAGGTGACATGACGGGGGAGGGACCCATGCTGATTAAATGCAAAAAGGCAAGAGCGGTCTGGCTCGCCTGTGCATCGTTGATCCATGCACTCTGATCGCAACCGTTAGAGAAGTGCGCCCCTGATTTCGGACCCCCCCCCCTCCGCTTGAAGGTGGAAAGGTGGGGGGGGGGTCTGGAATGGCCTTGTACGTCGTTGATCCGGGCGCTCTGATCGTAACCATTGAAGAGGTGCGCCCTCGATTTCGGACCCCCCCCCCTCCGCTTAAAGGTAGAAAGGCGGGGGGGCTCCGGAATTCGGTACGCGCCGTTGATTTGGGTGTGCAAATCCCTACCGTCCAGATTTGCTTGCTGCTTAACCAAAGACGCATTTTGCGTCCCGAACTTAGGGTAAGTGGATTTTTTACCCATTCCTTCGCATTTTATCCCCCCTTACAAGAAATGTCGCTAACATTAGGCTCCATGGGGGATAGAGTCGTCCCTGTGATTCTCTAAGGACTCTTTTTTGCAGATTCAGTGCCTTGTTGTTGGGCAATGGAGTCATTTATTAAGCTAAAACAAAAAATGATATTTACAAAAACAAGAGAGCCGACTGCGGCTCACAAAAAACATTTTTTCAGGAAGTGCCCATTTACTGGGCCATCAAAAACTTCTTTGCCTTCCAAATCCTGCAACCTGTAGGTGTTGTTTGAAAATACTTCAGAGATCTTGAAAGGCCCAAACCAGAGGGCATCAAACTTACTGTGCTTGCCCTTTTCCTACCTGGGTGCATCCCATTTGAGCACCAGCTCACTCGGCTTGAAATCTCTCTTTCTGCTCTTCCTGTCAAAAGCCTGCTTGATCTTCTACTGCTGATCACAGGCCCTATTCATGACCTGTTCTTTGGTCTGCTGCACTTCCACCATTTGATGAATCCTTCAGACCATATGATCAGGTTCTCCTTCAAGGTATTGGAAGAATTTTGCCACAGACAATGCGAGTTGAGTAGGAAAAAAAACTTTTGTCCCATAAAATAGTTGGAAAGGTGAGACGCCAAGGGACCTCTTTGTTGTTGCTCGATCAGCCCATAGAGCAAATTTGAGCTTTGAATCCCAGGCTCTTTTATTGTCTTCTAGTAATTTCTTAATGAGCTTGATCAGAATTTTATTGGAAGATTCCGCCAGTCCATTTCCTTGAGGATAATAGGGAGTAGAGTGAATCAGTGAGATCTCAAACTATTCACAGAACTTGGCCAGAGGCTCAGACCTGAAAGAGGCGGAATTTTCAATGACAATTCTGCTAGGGAAGCCAAATTTGGCTAAGATGTCCTCCAGGAAGTTGATAATTACTTTGTGATAAGTTCTCCTGGTGGGGATAGATTCTATCCACTTGGTGAAATAGTCCGTCGCAGTCAGAATCCATCTGTGTTGGCCACTTGAGGGAGGATGAATTTCTCCAATGAAGTCCAATCCCCACTACTGAAAGGGTGTTGAAACTACTACAGGATTTAATGGCAGATATTTGAGCTGTTGCTTTCCCAAGAACTTTTGGCATTTGATGCAAGCTTTGATTTCTCTGTAGACATCAGGGAATAAATTGGGCCAGTAATACCCAGCTCAAAGGATCTTGTGAGTTGTGGTCTTCCAGAAATGATGACCTCCGCAAAGACCGCTATAGAAATCAAACATAACCTTCTGGGCTTCTTGCGGGTCCAGGCATCTTAAAAATACCCCTAGAGGGTCCTTCCAGTACAAGGCTTGGTCAATGAGGCAATATCTAACTGCTTTGAGCTTTAAATATCTAGCCTTACTTTTTACCAATCCATCAGGAGGTTTTAATTCTTGCAGAAAATACAAGATATCCTTGTACCAGGCGCATGCTGCTAGTGATAAGGCACTCTGAAAATTCTTGTTGGATGACTCAGCTTGCTCATTGATGAAGTTAATTCCCAAGGCTTTGCAATTGGATTCAGCCAACAACTTGGCTAAACCCTACCCCTTTATCAACTTGGTGGGCTTAATCTCCAGATCAAACTCCAGGATCTTGGCAATCCATTTCCCTCTTCTCCCATCTATGTCAGTCTGTACGAGGATGTTCTTCACAGAGGCTGAAGGAATGTATGCGGTGACCTTTGAGTGCAAGACATAGACTCTGAAATCTTTGAGGGCTTTCACCAAGGCATAAGCGTGCTTCTCCATGACATCGTACCTGATCTCTGCATCTCTTAATGCCTTGCTGAAGAAGGCAATGGGTTTCTCTCGCCCTTCCTCATTTTTCTGCAACATGATTGCTGCTACTATATCACAAGAAGCAAAAGAAAAAATCAGGAAATCTTTGGAATAATCAGGACTGATTAGCACATGTGCCTCAGTCAATGCCCTTTTTATTTGGACAAAAGATTCCTTAGGCTCGATAGTCCATTTCACTTCGTTTCCCTTCCTGAGCATGGCTTTGATGTGTTTCACCATCTCAGCAAAATTCGAGACAAACCTCCTCAGAAAGTTAATCTTCCCCAAGAAGGCTTGAACTTCCTTCTTGGATCTAGGAAATGACAGGGTTTGAATTTCCTCTACCCTACTAGGATCAATCCTCACTCCTTGTTCTGATACTATATGGCCTAATAGCTTCCCCTCCTTCATAGAAAACAAAGATTTTCTGGGATTTAAGGATAGGCCAAACCTCCAACACTTCAAAAGAACTTTCCTCAGATGACCGCAATGCTCACTGTCGGACCTGGAGAAGAATGTTATGTCATCCAGGTAGATCACCACAAACTTATCTTTCTCCCTGATGAAGGCTATGTCCATGGCTCGCTGAAATGTTGCCCCTGCATTCATCAATCCAAAAGGCATTTTGGCATACATGAATGTGCCCCAAGGAGTGGTTAAGGCCATTTTTTCTCTGTCCTCAGGTATGACTGATATCTGATTATAGCCAGAAAAACCATCAATCATGGATATCCTAGATGCACCAGTTACCCTCTGCAGTATTTGTTCCATATTGGGCAGGGGGTAATTATCTTTCCTTGAGCTCCTGTTCAGGTTCCTGAAATCAACACAAAGTCTGATTTCTCCACTTTTCTTCCTTACTGGGACCAAATTGGCCACCCATTCAAAATATCTCAAGGGGATGATAATTTGGGCGTTTATCAATTTCTTCACTTCCTTCTCCATGACAGGTAGCAACATGGGATTTATCTGTCTCATCTTCTTCCTGAATGGCTTAGCCTCTTCTTTCAATGGGATCTTGTGTTCAATGACAGATGTGTCATAAGTCTTGAGGTCTTCATATGCCCATGCGAACACATCAGCAAATTCCTTTAATAGCTCAGTATATTCCATCCTCTGCTCATCAGTCAGGCTGCTTGATAATTTGACAAACTTAGGCTCCTCCTGCATGCCGATGTTGCACTTAGATGAATCAACATCTTTATTTGAGACACCACCCTCTACTACCACATCATTCTTGTTGAATAGTCTCTCTAAAGGGACTAGTCCCCTTGGAATGTGATTACTAGGCAACTGAATGATCCGGTGATTAGTAATTTTATTCAAGAATACCTCAGAGGGAGGGTCACCTTCGGGGTCAGGATCCTGATCAATGTGTAATGTAGAAAACTCATCAACGGACTGAAGAAAATTTTGGATTTCAAGATCGTCCTCGAATACCTCCTAATTCTTTACATTATCCGGGATGGATGGTCTGTATCTTATTTCGACCTCACCATGGATCTTTCGCAGCAGAAGGATCCTGAACAGACTAGCCGAGACTGCTAAGGATTCGACCGAGGTATTTTCTTCCCTTGGAATAAAAGTAATGTTGAAAGCTAAGAAGAAGTTATCAATCAGGTCCCATACCTCGTTTCTGTAACTCTTAAGCCAAGGATGCTTGGCCTGATAAACATTCTTGACCTGTTTGATAATCAATTCCACATCTCCGAATATAGCCATCTCCTTTATCCCCATTTCTATTTCAGCCCTCATACCCAGGAAAACAACTTCATATTCTGTCACATTGTTGGTGGTTTCAAATTCCATCTTGTATGACAGATATATGGTCTCTTGACAGGGTGATATGAAAATAACTCTAGCCCCTGCGCCTATTCTAGAGGAAGCTTCGTCAAAGAACATCTTCCAAATAGAGGTGGTTGGAGGAGGTATCTCTCGATTAAGAATGGGCTACTTTCTGATCTGTAAATGGACCTCAGGAGTTTCAGTGATTTGCAACAAACTAGACCCTAGATCCGTGTCAAGTGAAAAGATGGGGTGATTAGTGGGGTTTGCTTCATCACTGACAATATAGGCTAGCCCGGCTTCTTTGTACAACCTCTTGTGTCCCCCTCCAAAGACTGGAATGGTGGCATATGTGAGATCTATCTGTAACGTTCCTCCAAGTCTTTTAATCCAAGATCTTGACAACAACATGCCAAACTTGGGGGGAACGTCGTCTACCACAATATCAATGACCACACTCTTCATGGGAAGCTGAAACAAAGAAACCACCAAGTCTTTGATGACTCCTAGACAATGCACTCTCCTTGAATCGAAAGAATACAAATCATGATAAGTTTTCGTCACCTCCAGTCCCAAATATTCCATTACTATTTTGGGCATAAGGTTATGGGAAGCCCCTAAGTCCATGAGGCAGTTATGAAACACTTAGGAGCTTACCTTACCTCAGCGACAGGCTCCTTGGTTGCTGGCGAGGCACTTTGAGTTTTCTTTTCTTTAGTAGTGGATGCTGTGGATTTAGTAGGCCTATCTGCTATGAGGGGATGGTCTTGGCTGTCAAAGTCTCCTTCTTTCTTCCTTGACCTGAGATTGTATCTGTTAGAGGTGTGACCGACCCTTTCTCCCTTACCTAACTCATGGATTTGGATGTTCATTAGGGATTTTTCATATGCAGATTGAGTCAAATGGGGAAAAGGAGGAACTTCTTCAACACAATGAATTTTGGGGTCGAACTCGTCTTTATCCTCCCCTCCCTCATGAGTAACCAGGTTATTTTGGAGAGGGGTTTGAATCCTTTGATATACTCTGTCTTTTTCCCTTTATTCTCTTGGGAAGGCCTGTGCTCCATTGTTATTAGGTCTCCTGAAACCTCTACCATCAACATTCTGGAGATTTCTGTACATGGGCTTCCCTTCTAACTCCCACCTTTCCATTCTAGCAGAAAGTGACTTGAGTACCCTAGCTGTCTCATCTGTCTGAAGGGGCAGGGGAGAGGAACTGGATGAGGAAGCTTCAGGCCTCTGCCTGGATATGTTTCTACCAGCAGTGTTCCTGAGTCGGTCAACAACCAATATATTAGATTCTACCTCCACGGCTGCATCTTGCATATGGGCCAGAGTAGTGGCTCTTCTTTCCCTCAACAGGAGGCAGAAATTGGGATCAAAGGTGCTAGCATAAGTGATCTTTGCAGAGGCTTCGGAGGGTTTTATCTCAGTAGGGATTTTGTTGTACATTTTATTAAATCTCTTGGAGAAGTTGGAGACAGACTCTCCTTCATTTCTCTTCAAAGACCCGAACTCTTTCATGTAATACATGAAATATTTTTTATCTCCCCACTGTCTTAAAAAAACATTGTCTAAAGCTTCGATCCCATCAATAGATCCAAGAAGCAGGGCCTTAAACCATTTTCTAGCCTCGCCTTGGAGACTATGGACAAAAATCCTCATCCATACATCTGCATGCATGATGTTATTATCATTTATGAAACTGTAAAAGGCTTCTAGGTGTTCTTCTGCAGTTATGTCCCCCTCACCTGTAAACTTGGGTAGCTGTTTGAGGTAACCATCTGCTGGGAGGGCATTGAGAGGCTGCGGTAACACAAGGGGAGCATACCTAGCGGCTATGATGGCCTCCATTCTGGTCATTGGGGGATTTGCTCCTGCCACAGGGATATTATGTGGAGGCGAAATGGGAGGAGAAGGAGCTCAAAATGGGGATACTGGTGATGAGATTCCAAGGGGAGTGGGAAACAATAGGGGATTTAGGGAGAAGGCTAGCGAGCTTAAGTCGGTTGATGTTTCCCTTCGCGCAGAAGGGGCGACAGTAACAAGAGGAGGAGCGATAAAGCCAGGGGTGGGGAAATCTTCTGTGGTCCTGGGTCTACGCCAAGGTACAACTTCAGGAGAAATGGGAGTGACAAGGATTTCTCCCTCTAATCCCAGACCAGGTGGGGAAACCTCAACAAGAACACTCCCAAAATTCAGGAAATGGGAAACTTCAGAAAATGGTCTGCTAGAAAACTGAGGAGGAGAAAATGGAGTTCTTACAGAGGGAGATAGCGGATTACCTGGTTCAGCGTGATAACTTCTCCTTCAGAGGCCTTTCCTTTTCCAAGGACTACCTCCCAATCAGTCTCAGGTGTAGCTAGAGGCAGTTGTGGATGGGACCGCATGTGTTTGCCTCTGAAAGCCATAATTGACACGGCAGGTTCGCCACAGTGGAGTCATCACAATGGAGTTGCCAGGTCCATAGTAGCAATCTTCAAAGGTTCTTATGCCTGATGCACCTTCAGAATCAGAAGCTCAATGTTGTTCAATCCCAGGGAATATTTTCAACTTCGTCCCCGGAAACAGCGCCAAAAATGTTGGCGACAGAGGTCACTCCTGGATTTCTTGCAGGAGCAGAGCCCGATGCCCATCAGTTTTATGTCACGATAGTTTTAATGGGTGATCAAATGGGTAGAGACTCGGGGAGATATCACTCTAACTCATGGACTGGGTCTGGTATGTAAGTAACAAAGGAGGTCTTGATCTAACTTCAGTCAGTGGGTTGATTAAAATATGAACAGTTGGAAGACTTGATAAGAAGAGTGGACAAACTACCTTAGGCAACAGGATTTCAATAGTTTGCGGAAGAAGGAATCTGAATGCAATATCCTCTTGGTTCAGGGTATTAGGAAACTGAAAGGGGGACTTGACTGGATTCTCCAATTCCAAGTCATTCAGCATTAGGAAAATCACAAGGATCGATTAGAGACAATGCAACTGTTACAGTGATCCAACTCTACATCATCCTATAACAGCTACAACTCGACTGGATTCTCCAATTCCAAGCTGCTCTAACATGGTATAAACAAAGATGTGAAAGAAACTGACATTCATAAGGAAAGAAGTCTCAAGAGTCCATGCATAACTAGAATAAAAGTGCTTCATTAAAGCTTTACAACCAGGAGCTTCGCTCAACCATCGATCCCTACAAAAATGGATAGAACGCCTACATATACTCAAAAAAACAACAACAACACAATCAAGACGTTGCATTAAAAACGTTTTGTCTACATGGCTTCTGACAATCTTCACCTGTAGTCTCTGAATGATCTTGCACCTATGGCAGATGCAATCGAACTCCTGACAGTCCTATGGGCGAATCGACATGCTTTAATTTGTCGCCGGACTTTCCCTTTATGGCGGAGGCGATGTCTAACCACCACCAACTACCTTAATAACTGCTTCCTTGGGATTGAGGATGGCCCGGCCAACTCGGCACCTTTGGGATGTAGAGGGCCCCTTGTGCTTCCACCTGGATTAGCTGAACGACCTGATGAATAGACGTGGAGGCCAACGCGAAGGCTGGAGTGATTAATGGGAGTGGTGGATGGGTAGATACGACCATACATAGTCAGAGGGAGAGAGATGAAGCACTCTTATGACGAGGCACAATGTCGTAGGGAGATGATGGGGAAGTCATAAGGTGGCAGGACTGAAGGAGGAGGGGAGGCAAGTTGGGAGATGAAGAACACCTGGCATGAGGTGTCAGGGGAAAATGAGAAGAAGGACAAAGTGTGCCACGAGGATGAATGGACAGGTGACATGGAGAGAGGGGGACACATGGCAGCTGGTAGGAGGACGATGGACTGCAGAAGGGCCATGCTATGAGGTTAGGTGGAAGATAGGCTGTAGGGGAGAGGCGGCTTGAGAGGTGACATGATGGGGGAGGGGCCCACGCTGATTAAATGCAGAAAGGCAAGAGCGGTCTGGCTCGCCTGTGCGCCGTTGATCTGGGCGCTCTGATCGCAACCGTTGGAGAAGTGCGCCCCTGATTCCGGACCCCCTCCCCCTCCGCTTAAAGGTAAAAAGGAGGGGGGGGTCCGGAATGGCCTTGTGCGCCGTTGATCCAGGCGCTCTGATCGTAACCGTTGAAGAGGTGCGCCCTCGATTCCGGACCCCCCCCTCCGCTTAAAGGTAGAAAGGCGGCGGGGCTCCGGAATCCAGTATGCACCGTTGATCTAGGTGCGTGGATCCCTGTCATCCTGATTTGCTTGCCACTTAACCACAGGCGCATTTTGCGTCCCAAACTTAGGGTAAGTGGATTTTTTACCCATTCCTTCACATTTTATCCCCCCTTACAAGAAATATCGCTAACAGTAAGGATCAATGGTGTGACTCATAGGGACTTATTTACCTTTTCATGATGACTAATTACATAAACTAAATACTCTAGACCAAGGATATAAATAACTTTACTTATTCAAATAAAACCTTAAGTTATGACCACAACAAGAAGACCTAAAATCCTATGACTTATGTAAACTTATGAAATTAAAAAGAAAAATAAAGTGATTTTTTTACCCCTACAATTCTATGTGTTAACAGGATGATGAAGTGTACCCCCTTCAGATTGGTTTACGACAAAGAAGTAGTCATGTCGCCCAAATTTATTATTCCTAGCCTACACATTACTAGAGCTACCAACATGAAAGATGAAAAGTCAGTTCAACACAAATTAGTTGAACTCATGGAGATTGAAGATGATCATCTAGTAGAGGGATTCAACTAGGTGGTTGAAAAGCAGAGACATAAGGCATGGTATGGTTGCAACATCTACCACAAAATTATGTAGCTAGGTTCTCTGGTGTTGTTATATGATAGAAAATATTTAAAACACCCTGGTAAGATACATATGTGTTAGTTGGGCTCCTTCCACCTAGTCTACATCAGTAAGGCTGACGCAGCCAAGTTGGCCACGCTATAGGGACAACCTCTCAAGGGACTTATTAATGAAAGAAGGTTGAAGTTGTACTATGGCCCGCAAGGGTCACCTATCATTTAGTATCATTTATCTAGTCTGGAGTTAGTGCAGGGTAGGAACAAAGTAGGGTGTACAATAAGTAGGAAGGTACATAGTTAAGATAATTAAACATTTTGGTAGCACAAGACATGTGCCAATCACACATATGGACTGGATAGATTTATAGTTTTGTTGATTCCCAAGATTTCCAATTCTTCTTGAAGTTATGAATCATGTACAAGGTACTATCTCTAACAAGGGACTCACACAGGACTGGAATGAGCTACCTGCCTCTACACCATATTGAAAGGTCAAGCAATCCGGTTTGTCCAGATCACACATGACTGAAGTATATGATCATTTATGATGCCACATTCCAAAAGACACATCACCTACATGGAATATCAATATTGTTATATTTTAGTGATCCAAGAGGATCCGAAACACTCACAAAAGCTCCAAGAGGATCCAAAATGCTCACATAGGTCCAGGAGGATCCATAAAATATCAAAATTTGACCATCTCAAATTTTCTTGAAAATGAAGTCATTGCATAGAGCTCAGTGATATATTTCCAACGATTCAAAAATCACCTCAAATGGATTGTGTATGCAAACATTATGGCTGGTCAAATTTCAAGTCAAATCCAAAGGTGACACGTGTCACCACTGCAAGGGTGACATGTGTCATGACCGTACAACTAGTAAGATGAAATCATGCTGATGTCATCAGGGTGACATGGCAACATGACAATTTGCGATGTGTCACCTAGAAATGGACTTTTCAAGTGTCGATTTGGACCAATAAAAAAATGACACTTGTCATCTGTATGATGAAGTGGAAAAGTACAGTTGGAAATAGGTGGACCAGTGATAATATGACACATGGAATTTCATATGCATAGGTGGCAGATAGGTCAATAGTGATGTGGCAATCATGCAAGATAGTTGACAATGACGTGGTAGAGGTAGTACAATTCAACCAATGATAGGCTGCCACATGGGCCAATCAACTGGTGCCACGTGGCACCTTCCGGAATCCCAAGTTGAGATGGGTATAAAAATTGTTATGGGCTCGGCGGGTATTGAACCCCTAACCTCCCAGGGAAATCAAAATATTCCAACGTATATTCCAAACGGCTTAACCACAATCCACTAACCAACATGCCAATTTTAGTGTTTGTTATAACAAACACTTAATTAAATATTTAAGTGTGGATTTGTTAGGTTGGGAATATATCATGTATTTTGGGATCACCTAGGCCTATATATGGGCACACATTCTGAGGCTGACAGGACACACATCCTGAGGTGTGCATGGATCCCAAGAGAGGGTATAATACAGATGCATCGAAGTGCATGCCGAGAGAAGCCAAGTTTTTGGTGTTTCATATATTTTTGTGCCAAGAGGTACTTTGTCCAAACATAGGAATGTTTATACTCATTTCTCTCATTTTATCGAGAGGAGTATGATGGTGATGTTATTTTTGTGATAAGATGTTGTCTATGAAATTATTAGTCCATATTGCCATTAATGAGCACCATAATGCATTGTTTGGCATGTAAAGAGGGTAAAATTGAGCCATTTGATAATATGGTCGACTTTATACTCATTTTTCTCAGAATTTCATAAGGAATTCAATGGTAAACTCTATTTTTGAGTTTGAGTAGCGAAATTGTAGAGTGACTTCAACTTTGGATTTGTAAGTCCATTTCATATTGTAATTTTGACATTTTGATATTATGAAAATTAGTCTCGCTGTTTAAAGGGAACTCAAAGATGTAGTGAACTTTGTCATCAATATTGTATATTTTGAGTTATTTTATTTTTTGTTGTGTTATCTCATTATTCTTCAAATTAATCATCATTTAATGAGATTTTGGATAATAAGAACATCATCATTTTTCTTCAAATCACCTTAATACGTTCAAGAATTAATATGAATCAAGTTAGATGCTAATATGGGTTTTTAGATATTAAGATTGGTATCTAAGGATTTTCAGATCAAGTGGTATCAAAGCTAGTTTTGGTGTGTATTTTCAAGTTGATATGACGAGGTTCAAGACTCAAGTTGGTGAAGGTGTTTTAAGGCTCTCAGTATAGATCTTGTTGAGAAGAGAACATAAGTAAAGCCATCATGAAGTTAAGGCTCCAAAAGGACATTAACCAAAAAATTCAGAAAAATAATTATGAATTAAAGATGCAACTACAATATCTCGAGGAAGATAAGTAGAAGCTTCAAGATCGATTGATATTTCCTAAGGAATTCCATAGAGGTATTTTTCATGAGTTGGAAAGAAAGTTGTAGACTAAGGATCAGACATTGGCACCATTCTGTGAAGTTGGAAAAGTAGAGAATGAAAAGTCTGTGATGCAAGAGAAACAATCTCCTATAAAATATATGATCAAGAAAGATGATTACTTGTATTATTCATCTCCCCGTCAAGATGGAGAATGCTAAAGGATGACTGAAGTAAAGAGAAATTCATATGAAGAGGTCCTTCATAAGAAGTTAGTATTACCTTCCAGCCTAGGGACATGTAACTTATGTAAGACATCTCCAGGAAGAGATGTTCATTCTAAAGATGGAGTGAAGACATTTCCATTGGTAAGATTGATAAGAACATATGTTCTATGTATCTGTGTGCTTCCTATGGAACTAGTAATTGTAAAATGGAAAAATGTCGAAGAATACAATCTGTGCAAGAAAATCCATCTTAGAAGAAGGCCAGAGGTAAAGGTCATTTCTCAAGAGAAAGGAAAAGGGGAAATGAAAAGTAGGGATCATGGTTCCAAGATGGGAAGAAGACACTCTGCTCTTATTGTGGTAAGATTGGACATCAAATCGAGAAGTGTTGGAAACTTTATCCACACTTATGTCCGAAGAAGAACCAGAAATATGTAAGGGCACTTGCAAGAAGATAGGTAGTATCTTCAAGTGAAGTTAATAAACTCAAAAAAATATTTGAGAAAGAAAAATTATTAATGGTTGGTCTTAATAGAGTGACGTATGAAGACATAGAGATATGGTTCATGGATAGTGGCTCATCTCGCCACATGAAAGGAATGAGATCATTATTCCTTACTTTCACAAAGATCAACACAGATTGCTATGTAGGATCTGAAACTAACACCATATAAGAAATAAGAGGGTTTGGATATGTAAGATTCCAACTCGATTCAGGAGGATTTATGGGAATAGAACATATGTTATATGTTCTAGAATTGAAAGTAAACCTACTCTCAGTTGCCACTTTCGTAGATGAAGGATATGCAGTCACATTCCAGAATGGCCAAGTACTTGTGTATTCAAGGGAAGCTACTCAAGATACAACAATAATTCTTGGTGTTTGCAAGGAGAGGTTATATAGGTTACTCAAAAGACCTATTACTGGGTCTAATGGTTTCTTGGATTCAACATCAGATTCTATGTCAAATTTTGCGTCAGATTCAACATCAACATCATAGACATTATCAAAGATAGGAAGCTGTGAAACTCCTTCCAGTACTAAGAGAATAATGAGTCCATGAAGAAAACCATATATTAGAAAAGATTTCATTGTAAATATGTATATTTGTAAATTGCAAGTTAATATGCATATGTATATATACCTTCTAAATCTATTACTATTTTTTTATTAGAAGGCCTGCAAGACACTTATTAGATAACGTTAAGAGTGAGAGGAGTCTTGTAATATTTCTATATAGCCACATTGTACATTGTGAAGAGTGAGAGGAGTCTTGTAAGATTTCTATATAGCCACCTTGTACATTGTTTAAAGTGAGAGGAATCTTGTAAAGTTTTTTGTATAGTCGCTTTGTTCTAGAGTGAGAGGGATCTTATAGATATTTCTAAGCCTTTCGACAACAATGTAGACAAATGTGATTTTCTTATTATCAGCTAAAGAACTGCATATGGATTGAATTTTCTAAGTTGAAATTATTATTTTGAATAACCGAAGGAAAAGTAACATAAGGATGAAGACAATTGGAGCATGTAGATCGAGAGAGGGAAGAGCCTTGAAGTTATGCAAATATTTCTAGATTTGGTAAAAGGATAAGAGGTATATACTTGTAAAGATGTATACCTTGATCAGAAGTAAATCAAACAATACAAATGTATATAGAGAATATGTTTAGAGTTTCTTTCAGAGCATAAGAAAGGAAATGAATACAAAATTCATTCAGAGACTCCTATAGCTACATCAATAGTACAAGAACAATGAGTCCAAATGGGAAATACATAGATAAACATTCAACTTGGTTTCATGATTTCTGAGATAGACTATCTTTAGTAGAGAAGGCAATGGGAGTGGATGTTGAGTACAAGATTCAGATTCAGATATTGCAGAGATTCAATGAGAAGAATTTTGTTATGAAGGACTTTATGAGCCAGAACATGAGCTATATTTAATTAGCACTAGTTTCCAAAGAGACAGAGTCAGAACCATATTTCAAAGAAGCATACAAAAGTACACTGATCTATTATCCAAGATCCAAGATGAAAATTTAGTCCCAGAATATTCAACAAGGTGGAAGAGTGAAGGAACTTCATCATCATCAAGGTGGAAGAGTGAGTAAGAGTTATCATTACTAATTTTTTTAAATATTCATACTTTTAAAGGAACAAAATTTCTTCAGTGGGAAGGTGTGATCCAAGAGGATCCATAACACTCACAGAAGGTCCAAGAGGATCCATAATGCTCAAAGAGGTCAAGGAGGATCCATAAAATCTAAAAATTTGATCATCTCAAATGTTCTATAAAATGGAATCATTACGTAGAGCTCGGCTATATCTTTCCAACTATGCAAAAATTTCCTCAAACAGATTTTGTATGCAAAATTTATGGTTGGTCAAAGTTCAAGTCAAACAAGGGAAAAAGTCAAATTCAAAGGTCACATATATCACCATTGCAACAATGACATGTGTCCTGACCAGAAAATTGGAAGAATGAAATCATGTTGACATCAATAGGGTGACGTGGAAGCATGACAACATGCCACGTGTCACCCATAAATGGAATTTTCAGAGGTCGATTTGGACCAATAAAAAAATGACACGTGTCATCCATATGGATGATGTGGCATTCATACAATGACATGGAAAATTACAGTTAGAAACATGTGGACTAGTAATAAGATGACACATGGAAGTCCATATGCACAAGTGGTCGACAGGTCATTAGTGATGTGGCAATCGTGCTGCATAATCAATGATGACATGTCAGAGGTAGTACAATTCAACCAATGATAGGATGCCACGTGGGCCAATCAAATGGCATCACGTGGCACCTTCTGAAATGTTAAGAACCAAATATCAATATAGCATAGAAAAACCTCAGAATAGCTACTCAACGCCTTGAAAAAGAGAGAATTTCAGATAATAAGCATCTTCGAGGCTGCAACCTCCTTTTACCCCACATAAATGTTCAAGTACAAGATGATTCCAAATGAAAATGTCTCCTTGGTATATATAGAAGACTAGGAGGTATAATTACAACTAATGGAATAAAGTCGACATAAATAAAATAACATTGCTAATGTAATATGCCCCAATTAAGGGGTAATGAGCCAATATTAGGGCTTAACATGCCCCTCCCTTGAGACAAGTGTTGTTCGCAACGCTTGAGTAACTCTGGATGCTTCTGTATAAAAGACTCATCTTCCCAAGTGGAATCTTCAGACGGTAGTTTCCTCCATTTAATGAGATACTCTGAAATGGATCTATTCCTCAGCGGGTGAATTCTTGTGTCAGTGATGGCTTCAGGATCCAATATGATTTTCCTTCCTCGTCAAGTTCTAGAAATATAGTTTGAACTGGGATCTTGTCGCCTATAACCTTATTTAAGCATGAAACATGGAAAACTGGGTACACTCGTGAAGATGCAGGCAACTCCAATTTGCATGCCATAGTACCAATCTTTTGCAACACCTTATAAGGGCCATAGTACTTTGGTGATAATTTATTATCCTTCTTGGCTTGCTTGGGGGACATCTATTTGTATGGTTGTAGTCTTAAAAAAACCCAATCCCCTGCTTCAAAAATTATTTCACTATGATGTTGATCTACTTGTTGTTTCATGTGATTCTGTGCCATGGTCAGGTTGTCCTTTAAGATTTGGAGAAATTTTTGTTGATGCTCGATGTGATCTTCCACTGCTTGAACCTTAGAATTTTCTTTTAGAGAAGAAGTGATGGAAGGAGGGTGGTATCCATAGAGTGCCATAAATGGTTTCATTTTTGTTGCAGTATTAAAGGAAGTGTTATACCACCATTCTGCCAAGGGTAACCATTTGAACCATTGTGTTTGTTTATCAGAGACAAAGCAACAAAGGTAGCCTTCCAGACATTTGTTCACTATCTTGGTTTGTCCATATAATTGAGGATGATAGGATGAGCTATGAGCCAATTGAATACCCAAACAAGAAAATAATTATGTCCAAAAATGTCTAGTGAAGATGGGATCTCTGTCACTTACAATAATCTTTGGGCTGCCATGTAGCTTTTGAACTGTCTCCATGAATGCGGTGGAAACTGTAATAGCTTTACAGGGATGAGAGAGTGCACAAAAGTGTGCGTACTTGGTCATTCTATCAACAATCACCATGATGACACTCTTTCCTTCAGACTTCGGTAATCCTGTGATGAAATCCATGGAAATGTCCTCCGAACGCTGACTTGGGATGGCTAATGGTTGTAAAATACCTGGGGTATTAATTGTTTCCCCCTTATTTTGTTGTCAACCCAAACATTCTTCCACAAACCTTTGAACATCAGTTTTAAGGCCATCACAAAAAAAAACCTTCTTGACTCTATGGTAGGTTTTCAAAAATCCCGAGTTCCCTCCTACTGGAGAGGTGTGCAATTCCAAGAGTACCTTTTGTTTGAGTTGGGATTTATTACATAAATATAAGCGATCTTTATACCATAGTGAATCATTTTTTCATGTAAATGTATCTGATGCACTGGAATCCTACTGCAACCTTTGAATGAGAGTCCACACTTTTTCGTCATTCTTCCATTCATCCCTTTCTTCTATTATCCAATCGGGTTGGATTATTGAGATATCACAGAGAAGGGCCTCAACATCTTCATCCTTTCTTGAGAGTGCATCTGCCACAACATTTTTCTTCCCATTTTTATAGACGATTTCAAAATCATAACCCAATATCTTGGTTACCCATTTTTGTTGTTCTTTTGAAGATAGTCTTTGTTCCAATAAGTATTTAAGACTATCATGATCTGTTTTGACTTTGAAGTGCCTACCTATTAGGTAAGGATGCCATTTCTTCAATGCATGTAGTATTTCCATCTTTTCCTTCTCATAAATGGGTTTGTGTAAGTCCTTTCCCTTGAGTGTTCGACTTTCAAAAGCTAGGGGCCTTCCTTCTTGCATTAGGACAACACCAATTCCATTTCTCGAGGCATCACATTCCACAACAAAGGTTTTTGTGAAGTCTGGAGTGGTCAATACAAGAGCTTTTCACATCACCTCTTTAAGTTGTTCAAAAGATTTAGTTGCCTCTGGAGTCCATGAAAATGCATCCTTATTAGTTAGTGTCGTTAAAGGTGTTGCTATTCTTCCATAGTGTCGAACAAACTTGCGGTAGTAACCTGTCAAACCCAAAAATCCTCTAAGATTCTTCAATATTTTGGGAATTGGCTAGTCCATCATGGCCTTAATCTTGTTAGGGTCTACCTTGACACCTTCATGAGATACAATATGACCCAAATAATTTACCTCATTCACTCCAAAGAAATATTTTGATGGTTTGGCATATAGTTGTTGCTCCTTTAGTAGTTGTAGCAACTTGTCAACATGTCTCACATGATCCTCCCAAGACTTGCTATAGATTAGTATATCATCAAAAAATACTAACACAAATTTTTGAAGGAAGGGATTGAAAATGGAATTCATCAACCCTTGGAATGTGGAAGGTGCATTTTAAGGCCAAAAGGCATGACCAAAAATTCATAATGGCCTTCATGAGTTCGGAATGTTTTTTTTGGGATATATTCTTCCTTCATTCTAATTTGATGATACCCTAAACAAAGATACAATTTTTTGAAATAGATTGCTCCATGTAGTTCATCTAACAATTCATCAATGACAGGAATGGCAAACTTATCTTTAATAGTGATCTTGTTGAGCTCTCTATAATCTGGACACATACGCCATGAGCTATCTTTCTTGAATACCATTACCACTGGTGTAGAGTAAGAACTTTGGCTAGGTCTAATAATGCTAGCCTCTAACATTTATTCAACCATGCCCTCAATTTCACTCTTCTGGGCATAAGGGTATCTGTATGGCCCAATGTTAGAAGGAACACTCCCAGGAATTAGGTGAATTTCATGATCATGATTTCGAGTGGGTGGAACACCTTTGGGAATATCTTCAAATACTTTGGAATTCTTATCAATGATCCCTTGGAGATCTTGAGGAATAGATGACTTAGATGTTTGAACATCTAGTGAGCATAGTTGTGCAATAACGCCTTGATGCCCCTTTTTCAATAATTTTGTCATGCCATTAGAGCTCATCACCTTACTGGGTTTCCCTATGATACCTCTTAACTCAATTTCTTTTCCTTCCAATGAAAATTTCATGAAAAGTTATTGAAAATTAAAAGCCATTGTTCCGAATGATTGTAACCATTGGATTCCTAGTACAACATCAGCACCACCCATGGGTATAGCAATCATTGGACTATTCATTACATATTCCACCATAGTAAGATTGATCTTATTTCATTTTTCTGAGCAATTGATAGTTCCTCCATCTGCAATCATTACTTGAAACTTTGGCGCTGGATATACAAAGCAATTGAGAGCTTTGGATAATTTATAGTGAATGAAATTATGAGTATTTCCAGAATCAATTAGGACTGTTACCTTTTTCTTTTTTGATGTATCCTTCGATCTTGAGGGTTTGAGGAGTGCTAATTCCAACCAATGGATTACATGATATCGTGGGAGTCAACTCTTCAGATGAAATTGCTTCTACGTTTTCATCTTGAGATGGTTCTTGTTCTTGTTCTTCTTTCTCTTCACAATCTATGTAGAATAATTTCTTCTCACCACACTTATGTACCTTATTGTACTTGCTATCACAATTAAAGCATAAACCTTTTGCTTTTATTTCCTCCAATTGTTGAGGAGTCAACCTTGTAGGTTGAGGTGTTTTAGAATAAGGAGCATTATTCTCTCTATATATGTTACGATTGGTCCTTCTAGTAGCCATAGCCATATTTTTACTTTCAACATTTCTTTCCACCTTAAATGCATTCTCCAATGATTTGGGTTCCCAACGGCGAACCTCATGTTGAATTTTATCCTTTAAAGTTCCTATGAATACATCAATCACGTGCTCATCTAGAATATATGTTACCTTTATATTCAATCTTTGGAAGTTCTCAATGTGCTCGGTAACTGAACCCTTTTGCTTGAGATTTATCAATTGGCTAAAGAAGGTATTGCTCCTTGTATCCTCGTAGTGTGATATCATTTCTTCCGTGAAAATTGTCCAAGTGACAAGTGATTTGTGACAACAAAGCCATCGATACCATACAAATTGATTGGGTTCTAAATATAAAGAAGCAATTTGTACCTTTTGTGTATGTGGCACATTATGTAGATCAAAGAATTTCTCTATCTAAAGTATCCATGTGATTGGGTCCTTGCCATCAAACTTCCTCATATCGATATTAGGAACGTGGTTGGTCTTCAACCCAAAGTTGGAGTTTCTCCATTCTTGATTCACCTTCCTTATGTCCTCATCATGAATTTCATGGGATACATTTTCACTTTCAGGTGTCCTCTCTATTAGGAAATTTTTCAATCCTTCCATGATCTCCCCTTTTAAAGCATCCATCTTAGTATTTATTGCCTCAAACATAGATTCTGTTGAATC
This sequence comes from Picea engelmannii, assembly GCA_009831015.1. Classification (NCBI taxonomy): domain Eukaryota; kingdom Viridiplantae; phylum Streptophyta; class Pinopsida; order Pinales; family Pinaceae; genus Picea; species Picea engelmannii. The sequence goes on from ML852015.1 coordinate 21,398, forward strand.
CATCATCTCTTGCAGCTCATATTTTGTTAATGTCTTTTTTTGTAAATCATTTATGTCTCTATACATTTCTTCACCTTCATCAAGAGTTCAAGTAGGATTTTCTGGAGGCTTATTTTGTGTAGAAGTTCCCTTTTTTGGTCGCATGTTGGCCAAGGACCACTTTAAACCTTGATTTTGAGGTGGTTCTTCTAGACAATCTTCCTTTTATTGTATCTCCAAAATTTCGTCCCTTCTGAGTATGAATTTTTTTTTTATAGGTCTCGAATATTTCTTCTCTTTAATGTGATAGGTCTGATAAAAATTGGATGTCCCAAGTGGAATTTATGGTAACTTCCCCACAACTTGCTGATTTTTTGCCTTTCCAGGAGATCTCACTTGTATAGTGTGCCCCACACAAAATAATTGATATAAAATTCTAAAACTCATACCAGAACTACTACAATCTATCCACTATCCAATGCAACTAGTATCACTCAATTTGGATACTCTAGGAATAATTTATGATTGTTTTACCTAGAACACCTGCTTGAGACTAGTCAATAGGACTAGTCAGATGCCCTATCTTCCACAGGGTGTATCTACAAATTTACGATGACCTAGAAGATGAAATTGCTACCATGGATACCTTACTAAATTTTGATAATATCCTCCAGAGTTAAGGGTTTGAAACATTACATAAAAAAAATTATAGCGAAAATTCCGCAATGACTCAATTCAGGATGATTTCAGAATCCTATCTTACAAAGGTTGTATCTCCGAAAGTATAAGGCCTCAGTAGTTGAATTTTTAACCCAACGTACCTTGATCTGTCTAATAAATATCCTTCAAGCCGTTCCTTCTGAATCATTGTAGAAAACAAGTTATAGCAAAAATTCCACGGTGTCTTAGATGTAGCAGTGAAACCCCAAGACCTTGAGCTCTGATACCATATGTTAAGAACCAAATATCAATATAGCATAGAAAAACCTCAGAATAAGTACTCAATGCCTTGAAAAAGAGATAATTTCAGATAATAAGCTTTTTCAAGGGGGAAACCTCCTTTTACCCCACATAAATGTTCAAGTACAAGATGATTCCAAATGAAAATGTCTCCTTGGTATATATAGGAGACTAGGAGGTATAATTACAACTAATGGAATAAATCTGACATAAATAATATAACATTACTAATGTAATATGCCCCAATTAAGGGGTAATGAGCCAATATTAGGGCTTAACATGAAACACCAAGTTGGGTTGGGTATCAAAACTTTTATGGGCTCGATGGGTATTGAACCCTTAACCTCCAATGGAATCTATAATATTCCAATGAATATTCCTAATGACTTAACCACAATTCACTAACCAATATACCAAGTTTAGTGTTTGTTACAACAAACACTTTTAAATATTTAAGTGTGGATTCATTAGGGTGGGAATATAGCATAGATTTCGGGTCGAGCTAGGCCTATATATGGGCACACATTCAGATTTCAGCATGACATAAATCTCAAGGTGTGCATGGATCCCTAGAGAGGGTACAATACATATGCATCGAAGTGTGTGTCGAGAGAAGCCAAGTTTTTGGTGTTGTACAGGTTTGTGTCCCATGAGGTACTTTGTCCAAACATAGGCATTTTTATACTCATTTCTCTTGTTTTTTCGATAGGAGTACGATGGTGATGTTATTTTGTGCTAATATGCTATCTATGGAAGTCTTAGTGTATATTTCCATTAATAAGCACCATAGTGCATCGTTTGGCATATAAAGAGGGTAAAATTGAGCCAATTCAGAATATGGTCGACTTTATACTCATTTTTCTTAGAATTTCGCAAACAATTCAATGGTAAACTCTATTTCTAAGTTTGAGCAATGAAATTGTAGAGTGACTTCAAATTTGGATTTGTAAGTCCATTTTGTGTTGTAATTTTGACATTTTGAGATTATGAAAAGCAGTCTCACTATTTGAAGAGAACTCAAAGATGTAGTGAACTCTGTCATCAAGATTTTATATTTTTGAGTTCTTTCATTTTATGATGTGTTATCTAATTATTCTTCAAATTAATCATCATTTAATGAGATTTTGGATAATAAGCACATCATCATTTATGTGCAAATCACCTCAATACAATCAAGAATTATTTGAATCAAGTTAGATGCTAATATGGGTTTTTAAAGATTAAGATTGGTATCTAAGGATTTTTTGGAACATATAACTTGTGGGAATTAACTGTGGGTTCATGGTTCTTCTATTTTCATCCACATCGGTTGGCCCTTTACCCAATATTGGCCTACATTTATGGCCATCATTTTCTCTATATATACACATACCCACCTATAGATCCGTTGGAGATATCCTCCATACCGCATTCTCTCTCATCCCATTTTGTTGCCAAATAATCAATCCCTATCGTGTTTTCAAAAACAATTCCAATATTTTCCTACATTCTATCCTTCTAGAAAAGTTTCCCTTCCATGACCCGTTTCAGAAGAACATCAGGGGCGTGCAATTCTTAGTCTGGGTAGGAATCCAAATATCCAATAATCCAGTTCTCCTGATGGTTGAAAATTAGAAAAAAAATGCTAGGTAGGGGCCCCAGTATCTTATTTACCAACAAGATACATCCTACTACCACACAGTTCCTTGAACTATACTTTGAAGCTGTTGTGGTACTCCAACTCTTTGAGTCAGGATTTGGTGTGTCTTTCGCCATGGATAATCACCTTTGTTGAAGTGGGTATCCCAATGCTACGGGTTACCCTCTACACCAGGTTTGGTAGTCTGCATATTCTATTCCCTACAAATAGCTTAATGAGATAGGAGGATGATGATGGGCTCCATTGATGGATAACTTCCTTCGGATCTACTTCTTGTAGGTCACTAAGTAACTAGGCCAAGTTCTAGTTGTAGAGCTTGGTTTAGTTAGGGGTTAATTTTCTAGATGGTGTGCTTCAAAGATATCTCTCACTCACAACTCTAGAAACCCTTGAAGATAGAAAGTTTGAGAGTCTATAACAATGAGGCCCAAATCCATTGCTTACCTTAATGATTTCTTGACTCATTCCAAGACTTGTGTCAAACTGCAACTACAACCTTGACACGTCATTTTATCTTAAAATCAACGACAACCATGACTTGGTTTGATGCTTTGTTCATACAATGTTGATGATTGTCTCTTAGTCAATTTTGATGTTAGCTAATCTATGAGGCTATTGGCTCGAGGAAGAGCCAAATAATAGTGGTAGGGGCCTATTGCCACCCAAAATTTTTGGATAAGGATTGTGCATGCTAAGAAACACAATTTTTTGCATGCTACAATTTTTCATGCACTCCAAAAGATGCACAGGAGATGACATAAGGCACGTGCACCATTCCAAAGTTATACTATGTGCACCAGAAATCAATAAGATACCACATGCACACCATAATCAAGAAAATGATATTCAAGAAATATTCCATAAGGATTAACTCATGCTGCACAAGATATCGTGGAACAATTCAGGGATGAGATGGCAAGTTAGTTGAGATTTCCATGACTCCAAAGAGGCTATGTGGACTACATGTGGGTGGTAGAAGTGTGTTGGAGTTCCATTCAACAGCGTGAATGGAGCATAAATGAAAGAGACAGAGCACCAGAGCATAGAAAGAAACAAAAGGGAGCAACGATAACAGAGAAGGAGTTAGTCCTTTTTTTACTGTTGTTGTTGGGATCACTACTGTTGTGGTCAATGCTTTTGGATTAGCTTTGAGCATGCAAGAATCAAGAAAATGATCTTCGGTAAATATTCCCAAATGATTGACTCAGGTAGCACGAGAGACCATGGAGCAGTTAAGGGATGAGTTGGAAAGTTAATTTATATTGCCACAACTCCAAAGAGGCTATGTGGACTACATGTGGGTGGAAAACATGTGTGGGACTATAAAGTCAGTAGATCGAGTGGAGAAAAACTGAAAGGGACAGAGTTTCAAAGAAGAGAAGGAAACAAAAGTGAGCAAAAATGAAAGAGAAGGAGTTATTCAGTTGTTGATTATTTATTTTGGGATCATTGTTATTGTGGTTGATGTTTTTGGGTTAGCTTTGAGCTGTCTCGGTTGAGAGATGAGTCTAGCTATGTTTTGTAAGAGCATGTTTGTGATTTTGGTTTTTATATTACATGTAGAGTTTGAGAGAAATCCCATGGTGCCTTGTAATGAACTATTGTGAGAATGTATAAGATCATAGGGTGTTAGTTCTGATAAATGTTGAGTCTCTTGGTCCATGTGTGTAACTGGTTGAATGAATAAAATGCAAGTTGCAGTCGTTTTGGTGCTTTCTTATGTTGATCATGTGTCCAATGAATGTATGTGTTAATGTTACATGTTGTTAATCTTTAAGGATATTGTAATGGAATGTATGGATGTTGACCCAAATGGATTCCTTGTTTAGTTAACCCTTCATCACCGACACAAGACTAGATGGTACATGTGATTCTCTTGGCATCTCAGGTGAGACCTTCTTCCGTATTTGGATGAAGATTGATATGTCGACACCTTGGGGTTTGTGTTGGTCAAATCTGGACAAACCTTGGGTCATCAAACCCCCAACATTAATAAGGATACGTGCAAGTGAGACAACATTGTTGACCAACATCTGCCTCAAAATCCAAGAGACCCACAAAGGCACGATATAAGGTTTTTATTTGTCCACCTTTCTCATTGACTTTATTTTTGCATACATCCATAACCCATAAGTGAATTGGGACCGGAATCTGGAATCACCCCCTATTAATTTATATTGCTCCAACCTCTGAACAAGTCAATATTATGAGTAATTTTGTAAAATATGTGATTATTTTACAACACCATTGTATCATTTGTTTTTCAGCCAAACCCTGCAAAGAATATCAGCAAAAGCATTAGAAACCCTACAGGAAAAAACATATTGGCATCTGGAGAAGAAATGTATCTACATTCATGTCTATGGATGTATTTCTCCACCACATCTATTTCCCAGGTATGTTTCAGATAAACGTTTATCCCATGAGGTAGCATACCAATTAGTGGAAATTGGAATAACAATTTTCCTGCAAATTGGGAACAAGAGAAGCTAGCCCAGCTTCCCAATCAAGCTAGGGAAATTCATGTTAAAAAATATCTTGCATGTGAGGAAGGAGGTCATAGCTCTTAAAGAGATGATTTTGTTTACAGGGACAGTAAAGAAACACAACCCTATAAATTTCATGTATAACCACTACAAAGCCTTGAAGATTGTGCCCCCCATTGAGCATGAAACCAAAGAAGAGGAATAAATATTCCGCAAGGCTAGATCATATGAAGAAGTGTTGGCCTGCATAACAGGTACACACTAGTTTGACTCTTTTTTGGTAGAATAGGAAGAAAAAAAAATCCAATTTAATGAACAGCTACAGAAAGTAGTAAGGGAAACTCAGAAGAATATGGATGCAGATGAAAGATCCCATAAAGAGAAAGAAGAAGAGGGACCGAGGAAATTCTTTGATGTACAAGAAAGGGACAAACACAATAAACAATAGGGAAAATCATCTAAAGAAGTTGAAGTATCTTGCAAATACACAAAAGAATACAAAGCTATGGAAGAATCCAAATACTGCAAAGAATAAGACTTTTTGTCTACTTCAAGATAATCTAGCTTTTTTCCCTGTAATCCCAAACTCATAAAATATACTGGAAATTGATTCCTCTCTTTTTTCTACTCAGTGAGAATAAATCTGAATGCAGTATCAGACACAAATATGTAGAGGATGGATTTTTGACTAAAATCATGGATCAGTAGGGTTGAATCCTTTGTTGTTTCTTCCTTTATTTTTTTGAAGGATTCCCTTTTCTTTGGGCCCCATTTAAATTCAACATCCATTTTTATCATGTCTTGGAGTGGTTTGACAGTCTCTGCAAAGCTTGGAACAAACCTCCTTACAAAATTAATTTTTCCAAGGATGGACTGCATAAACTTTATATTATGGGGAAAAGTGATTTTATCAAGCACTTTTGTCCTTTTTGGCTCTATCATTATTCCATATTTGGAGACAACAAACCCCAAGAGGTTTCCTTCATTTAAAACAAAGACAATTTTTTTGGGATTTAAGGAAATCTCATATTTTCTACACATGGCAAAAAATCTTCCTCGGATGATTCACATGGTCCTTTTTATCCTTAAATAATACAACGACACATTGAGGTAGGATACTACTTATTTGTTGATCAATCCCCTAAATGATACATCCATAGATATCTGGAAAGTTTCCCTTGCATTAATTAATCCAAAGAGAATTATTTTGTATGCATAGGTTCCCCACTTGGTTTTGAATGTTCTTTTCAATTGATTATCGTGGGAAACCAAGACTTGATTGTACCTTGGGAATCCATATAAAAGGGATACCATCTCATATCCAGAAATGCCTTGTAAAATATGCTCCTCTTCGAATCTTTGCTCATATTTTTGAAATCAACACAGAGCCTAATATCCCCATTCAACACAAGGGGAACATATTTCAAAACCATGTTCTATAACTAGGTACCTATAGAAATTGAAGGTGAGGGCAACCGATACTCTAGAGGGAAGCAATAAGACCAGAAAAACATGCAATATAACATCAATATGAATGTTTTTTCATGTCATATGTATCTTATGTCAGTTTGTTAGGCAGAATACCTACAAAAACACTTGGAATTCTCAACTAGTAATCTATTTTGTATATGTTTTTATCTATCTAGAACTATGCAATGTTTTGAGGGAATCCCTTGAAGAAACTTTCTAATTATTGTTGACATAACAAACTTTTTATATATATAATGAAAATGTTCAGTTCTAGTTAATAATAATAATAATAATAATAATAATATAATCCTATAGTGTTTAATAGTTTTAGCTTAAGATGGAAATTTTAATAATTATTGATTTTGACAAAATTAAAAAAAAATATATATATATTATTTAAGGTATATAAATTATTATTCTATTAGATATTATTTTCAGGATTATCTATGCAAAGTAAGTAATTAATCTATGACCCATGTCCATGAGTATTAGTCACAACTAATGAATTTCTCATGATTTTGAATAGTCCACTTAACACTCATTGCATCGGGTGATGCTCACATCCAAGGACCAAAAGGTGGTTTCAACCTATATAGTATTTGCAAGAAAGACAATATCCCTTGTTGTCATCATTGAGGTTACCTCCAAAGGGGTCATATGTTTTTTAATATCATCTAGCCTTAGTCCCATAAATGAAACTAGACACTAATCTCGATTACAATTTATCCTCTTACCTAGAAAACGTTATTGTGTTAATAAACTGTACTATTACAAATGTAGTTAAGAATAATATATTTGTTTATTTTTGAAATAGAGTTTAATCAATGTCACCCATTCAACTTGTAGAAATAACTATAATTGAAATTAGAGATAATAAATATATGCATTGTCATGTTTGACATGTGTATGTTTATCCCTAGATCTAAGTTTGTATGTGTCAAATTGTTTGGAATCACAAGTAGAAAAACTATATGATCAAACATCAAAGAGAAATAACTCACCCGCAAATCAAATTTCAATGAGGTGAAAGTACACAAATAAAGTGCCATTACAATCAAGAATAAGAGGACCATCAAATTACATGTGCCTGAAATTGAATGGTGATGGTAGGATAACTAAATTACAGAAGCATGTTAAAGAAACACACTAAAAAAAATCATGATTTATATTATAGACTAAGTTGGTCTAAATAAATTCCCTAATGTCTCAAATATCCTAACATCACCCTTAAGGAAAATGTGGGATATAACAATTGATTTACAAAATGATAGAAGGAGAAGGGAGGCATTGCACTTACTCCCTGTAGTGTCCCCCACTACTAAACCCAACAATTTAAAATGTTTTGATACCCATTTAAATTAGATGCAAACAACAATATAAAGATGTACATAGCTAGAAAAAATATATACAACCATACATGCAATTCCATTTAAATGTGCATAGAAACAAACTTATTTATGTGCAACATGCTAAAATGTCCATGCAATTAACAGTTCTCTTAAAACATGAATGCAATAAATTAACATTAACACAACAACATATAAATGTTTAAAAATTCAGAGTAAGCACACATTAATTAAAACCCGTAGTAAAAACAATGAGACATATATAAATCGTTATCTTTTTAACGAAACATGAAATCAACTACAAGGGATGGACGTTCCACCCAACCATAGAATTGTTGTTCCATATCTCAATAGAAAATCACCCCCACGTTGGGGCTATGAATCCACAAGAAAGATGATATATATATATATATATATATATATATATATATATATATATATATATATATATATATATATATATATATATATATATATATATATATAACAATGTTGAAGTGGAAAGGTTTGGATTGTTGGGTATGTGTTATTTTAGTGGCATGGCTAGCTCAACGCATTTTAAGATGCATTAGACACGCCAGAGGGGGTTGGAAGGCCCCCATTGTCTGGGTATTCGAGGGCAGAGGAACATAAAAATTTGGGCTACTTTTGGTCTGTGTTTGGGTCTTTTTTTGGCCAATGGTTTTTTATCCCATTGTAATATAATTATAGTTAAGAAATATAATCTAGGGTAACATATTAGGGTTTTGGATTCCACTGAATCATATATTTTGTATTGTAAATGGTGAAGTTAATACAATGAGAGTTAGAGGTGCAACTCTAAACATTTGCTAATTTCCTGGTTAATAGTTTCCAAGGTAAATTTCTGAGTACCATGTGTGAATTCTATTGTTCTCCTTTCTATTTTATAAAAAATCTTTGTGTGCATTGCTATATTGTAAAGGTTTAAGACTTAGAGGGACAAAGCTATAGGTAAGTGTTGAATACCCACAATCCTTGGTCTAAGTAAACCAAGAAGATATGCTCCAAAAAATATTTGCTAATACGACATACTATCATAAATGCACATGTTCAAAGGAAACAAAAGAGGTAGTCATTATCATTTTTAATACCACTTAATGTGTTGCATTGAAAATGTGAAAGGTGTATGCTTTAAAAAGCTAAAAGTTGTTGATGATCATCAATAATTCTTTAAGTAGCCCAAGAATCATGCAAACTCTAGAATTTATCTAATAAAGTAGATATTGACAAAGATCAAGTGCAATATCATTCCAACAAACACTAATGAAAAAAGTTGAATAAGACAATAGACAAAAGAAAACATGATAACTAATCCTATTTTTAAGATAAACTAGCGTAGATCCATGTTAACCCCAA